>JADBJO010000352.1:100000-120000 GCA_016801955.1 Conus betulinus | reverse complement strand
CTAGGTGTCACTCGGCGCAGACCGGCTCATCAATTATACGCAAGACCACATCTGCTAGGCCGTCAGATCATGATACTGCAAAACAAAAACAAAAAAAAGAAGAAAAAACAAACAACCCCCCCCCCCCCCCCAAAAAAAAAAAAAACCAACAACAACAAACCAACAACAACAACAAAAACTAACATAAACACAATATGAAATAAATGAACCTGAAGATGATTTGAACAGAGGTTCTCTTGGCCAAGATTCAACATACAGCCCGACACACACGTTACTCCACCACAGTGGCCAGTCAGGCTTGAAGTGTCAATCAGCAGGGTCGTCTGATATGCTAAGGTCAAACCGCCGTCCCCTTCCGAACGTCCCTCCCTAATGATACTGGATCGGTCCACCGCGTGGTCGGAGGTCAGACAGAGAGAGCTGACCATCAGGCAACAACACGTGCAGCAGTGGACAAACACAATCTCTCCTCGCGCCTCGCACTTCGATCGTCATGGTCTTCAGTGACAATATGTACAACACCGTAACACGCGGTCCGACCAGCTACGTGGAGGTACCAGATGGCCAAAGTCAAAGAGGGCAGGCAGTCCAGAGGCCTGATGCATGTCCTGCTGAACGATCGAAACAAAAGGAGTGAATGGGCTGGGTGAATGTCTGTGTGGACGGTGTGTGTGTGTGTGTGTGTGTGTGTGTGTGAGAGAGAGAGAGAGAGAGAGAGAGAGAGAGAGAGAGAGAGAGAGAGAGAGAGAGAGTGTGTGTGTGCGCGCGCGCGTGTGTGTGTATGTGAGTGAGTGAGTGAGACAGAATGTGTGCGTGTGCGTGTGTGTGCGCGTGCGTGCGTGAGAGAGAGAGAGAGAGAGAGAGAGAGAGAGGGGGGGGGGGGGGGGGGGGGGCGCAGAAGATAAAGAGACAGGAGCGGCCGGTAAAAAAGAGAAAGCGGCCGAAAAAGAGAAAAGCGATGAGAGAACTCAAAATTCGTAATATTTTCCCATAACTGTCCGGTCGAAAATCCCCCTAAACAGCAACAGGGAGCACACTTAAGCGTGTATACTCTCTCTCTCTCTCTCTCTCTCTCACACACACACACCCTTTCCCTCCCTCTCTGTTTCCCACTCCCACCTGAGAAGAGATGAGTCACGTCACAGAATATAAACGTCAAAGTCAAGAACATGCCAACTACACATCTTTGTTCCTTCTCGTTTTGACGCCTGCCCCCCTCCCCCCCCCCCCCCCCCCACCTCAGGTCCCTCACACCCCCAACTCATTTTCCCTTTCCCCTTCACTTGCCAACACCTCGGCACAAAATCCAACACCTGATGTCTTGGACGGTCATGATTATTATGAGCATGCACTGATCAACAAACGCACACACACCCCCCCCCCCCCCCCCCCTGCCCCCACCCACACACACACGGAGTGAACATGAAGGCAAGTCAGTGGAGCGTGAAGCTCGGGCCTCATGTCACCAGTTAAACCTGACACTGACACACATCAGTCTAACCGACAGACATGGCAGTCTCGGTTACGTGTGTTCCTCCCCACCTCCTCCTCCCACTCCCTACATCTCCCCCCCTCCCCCCCCACCCTCTCTCTCTCCGTGAGTGCCTGCATGCATGCATGCGCGCGGGCGTGTGTCTTGGGCATCTCCATTAAGAGATGATACTACCAAAAAAAAAAAAAAAAAAAAAAAAAAAAAAAGCACAGAGCAGGAAAGGCGAAGACAAACAAGATTCTCGTTATGTACATGATTTATTGTAACGAAGAAAAAAAAAATGAAACCCCAAAAAACATATATGCATGATTGTATCTCTTAAAAAACAACAACAAAAAGAGTTCGTTCGTTCGTTCAGTGTTCTAGGTCCACTCAACCGTGTGTTGACAACGTCAATTTACCTGATGATGCCCCCGTAATGCCTACTTCTCCTCCACCGTCCCCTGTCACTATCACCCTTTACACCTCCACCCCACAGTCACAGTGCAACTAGTCCATCGCCTGGATGCTGTCGCCATCATCAAATGTCGGTCACCGGTTTCCATCTTGGGGGTTCGGTTTCACTGGAGGTGTAGGGGGGAGGGATTCGGGAGGGGGGGAACGGGGGGGACTGGGATTTAGTGTGTGTGTGTGTGTGTGTGTGTGTGTGTGTGTGTGTGTAGTGTAGTGTAGTGTAGTGTAGTGTAGTGTAGTGCAGTGCAGTTTCAGTGCAGTGTTGTGGTGTGTTGTGGTGTGTGTGTGTGTGTGTGTGTGTGTGTGTGTGTGTGTGTATACGTGTGTGTGTGTGTGTGTGTGTGTGTGTGTGTGTGTGTGTGTGTGTGTGTGTGTGCGCGCGCGCGCGCGCATGTGTCACACACACACACATATACAGAAAGAAAGAGGAGAGAGAGAGAGAGAGAGAGAGAGAGAGAGAGGGGGGGGGGGGGCCGGGGGTTCTATCGACTCTGTAGTCTGACAGTGGCCATGTGCCTGGGAATCTGTCGACACTATCAATATAATAGCAGTGTCCATGGAACTCGATTATTCACTGGTCAGACACGTTAAGCAGTGTCCACGGAGCTCTATTATTCATAGATAAGCTGCATCGCAGTTTCCAGAGATGAGCTGCAATACGATCCAGCGACACAAGCAGTTTCACACAAACCGTGCCGTTTCTCCTACCTTCTCTCTCTGAACACACACACACACACACACACACACACCTGCACACTACACACAGAGGATCCTCACTGTGCACGATCCTATTTGACAGGGCGACTGTACACAGCCGCTGTCAGCAGTTCAAAATAACCACTCCTTACGTCAAAAAGTTTTCATGAACGCCACTGCCTCAGAATTTGTGTAGCCAGCCGTCATTCAAGAAGTCTAAAAGCATATACAGTACAACTCTATTTCTCTCAAGAGAAGCAGGTCGTCGTGGGGGGACGGGGGGAAGGATGCGGGTATGGTACACTTTTGCGGTAGTACTGGTGCACGCGCGCACACATCCACGTGCGCAAGCACACTCGCACTGCAAGCATACATGACGTGCAAGCGCTGACATTATAATTATGTCAATGCGAACCAATCACTGCAGGTCCGCATGCTGTCATACCTGCAGTCTCGGTTATACTAAGAGCTACCGTGCAATGTAACCAATCACACACACGCACAGAGAGAGAGAGAGAGAGAGAGAGAGAGAGAGATGTCGCTGCTTATAGCCCAACCGACTGTGAAGGGCCATATTTGAGCACTGACTTCGTTGCAAGTCAATTCTCAAAATCTCACAAATTCACACACACACACACACACACACACACACACTGACTTCTTCACAAATCATCCCCAGTTTATAAGACAACCAAGAACAGAATGACATGATTTAATCTCCAAGGCTGAGGAGGCATAATGCACTCCTGTACCCGTCAATGGGACTGCTGGACGGGGAAGGCGGAGAATGCTGCATATAATATAGAAACGCACAAAGGAAACACACGCAGACAATATAAACCATGGTTTACATACAGACACATGCGGGTGGTGGCAAGCTTCTTTTCCATTGCACCTACCTCTTATCATATACATTTTGTACAGACCAAAACCAGCAGATTGAGAGACGAGAGGTGGAAGGGGATGGGGAGGAGGACAGGTACAGCACTTTCAGCCATCTGATCTAGGTCAATCCCCGAACAACTAGAAAACGAACAACGCACAAAAGAAACGCGCAGACAGAGACAGACAGACACATACCGAGGCATGCGCTTGGTCGCAGATTCTTTTCTATTGCAACTATTTCTTATCGGATACATTTTGTACAGATTTAAACCAGCAGATTTGGGACGGAAGGGCGGGGGGGCGGGGGGGGGGGGGGGACGACGACAGGAACAGTACTTTCAGCCATCAATCCCTCGGTCAATCCCCGAACGAACAACTTGAACACGAACAACACATTCTTTATTTGCAGTTGTACAGATCCTGTCGGATCTGATCGAAGAAGAACAAAAAGTGACCCTCAAAGGCTAAAATGTCCCAACCTAAGGTGCCAATAGCTCACTGGCTAATACATCTATCACGAGCTGACTCGGTACTGAGGCGCCCGACTATACCAGCAAACACAGATTCGAATTCCAGCAACAAACTAAAATCAACAAGTACGTTTCAGGCGGAAACTGAAACAAAATTTTTAAAGAAAAATTACAACTATTCCGCTAGACAAAGAGGGCACACAAATGACAAGACAAAACACGACGCGTTTCGACCTCTCGGTCTTCTTCAGGTAAGACCAACAGCATTCAATGAAAACGAAGAACGAGCGATTCCTTGTCGAATTCGAGAAGGCAAGTGACTTCTCGTCTAGCGCCGAATTCGAGAAGGCAAGTGACTTCTCGTTTAGCGCCGAATTCGAGAAGATAAGTGATCGCTCTCAACTCTCTCTCTCTCTAAAACCTACTGTCTAGCTCTCCCTTAAACTTTTTCCTACCGACCAAGAGCTTATCTGGTGGAGCTGTAAGGACAGAAGAACCAATTATCCTCGTAGCTAAACTCTACGCACAGGAGTTTCAGTTGTCAAGTACGACTCAGTTACTACCATTTTGTATTACTCCGAGAAATCATTTTTACATAAAAGCAAAACTGTAGCCTATTTTCAATATAATTAGTTGGGCTTGACCCCGACCCCCCGACCCCCCCCCCCCCCCCCCCCCCCCCCTCCGCGTTCAGGCATTTGGCTTTCATCTAATCGAGCCACACAGCCAACATATATTAAATTGGCCACAGTGTATCTGTCCACCTGATTTTTACACTGGATAAACCATTCTGTTATGGTTCAAACCAAAGCCAAAGAAAAAAAAAAATGAATCTACATGGTCCTCTTTGACTACTTTCAGCAGGTATTACTAAGGGGGGGGGGGGGGGGGGGGGGGGGGGGGGAATGGGAATGCTGCATGCCATCTCTACCACGTTATTAAAAATCAAGAGACCATGTAAATGACGTTTTAAACAAAATCATTGCGTGCGTGCGTGCGTGCGTGTGTGTGTGTGTGTGCGTGTGTAAAAAAGGGCAGACCCGAACCGTCGAATCAATAAACCAGCAGACCATCAATTAAGCAAGTCTGGCTGGCGACACCTGACAGTCGCCATGGGCGTTGTCTTGCAATGTAAAATATTAGCGCGTTAGCCATGCACCACAAAACACAAGAAAGTGACTGCCCGCTACAGCGTTTAGCGGTGTACCACCTTGACTGGGCTCCGGTAGTTGCTAACACTGAATATGAACATTACCTTTCTGTCCGACTCCCTTTCAATAGCTACATAACGTTCTCCTTTTCAGTGGCACCTTGATATTCTTCTCTGACCCCCTTTCAATAGCTACATAACGTTCTCTTTCTTTTCAGCCCTTGGCATCTTGATATTCTCTGACTTAATTTCAATACTACATAACGTTCTCTGTCTTTCAGTGGCATTTTGACGTTATCTGACTCCCTTTCGATAGCTATATAATGTTCTCTTCTTAATATTCTCTTTCTTTTTCTCTCTCCTTTTGAATAGTGTCTTGAGGGTCTATCCCCTTTCGAACTGCATCTTGACTGTCTCTCTCCTTTTCACTTAAGAAGCGTCTTGATGTTCGCTCTCTCCATTTGAGTAGCATCTTGATGGACTCTCACCTTTTCACTTCAGAAGCATCTGGATGGTCTCTCGTCTTTTCAGTGGCATCTGGACGGTCTCTCGCCTTTTCAGTGGCATCTGGACGGTCTCTCGTCTTTTCAGTAGCATCTGAATGGTCTCTCGCCTTTTCAGTGGCATCTGAATGGTCTCTCGTCTTTTCAGTGGCATCTGGACGGTCTCTCATCATTTTTCAGTGGCATCTTGACGTTCATTCCCTTTTTCAGTAGCATCTTGGTTTTTTCCCACCTGGGTAGTGTCTTGACGTTCAGTCTCCTTCTCCATAGCATCTTGACGTTCAGTCTCCTTCTCCATAGCATCTTGACGTTCAGTCTTCTAATCAACAGCCTCTTGACGTTCAGTCTCCTATCAACAGCCTCTTGACGTTCGGTTTCCTTTTCAATAGCCTCTTGACGTTCAGTCTCCTAATCAACAGCCTCTTGACGTTCAGTCTCTTTATCAATAGCCTCTTGACGTTCAGTCTCCTAATCAATAGCCTCTCGACGTTCAGTCTCCTAATCAATAGCCTCTTGACGTTCAGTCTCCTTTTCAACAGCCTCTTGACGTTCAGTCTCCTAATCAATAGCCTCTTGATGTTCAGTCTCCTAATCAATAGCCTCTTGACGTTCAGTCTCCTAATCAATAGCCTCTTGACGTTCAGTCTCCTAATCAATAGCCCTTTGACGTTCAGTCTCCTAATCAATAGCCTCTTGACGTTCAGTCTCCTTTTCAATAGCCTCTTGACGTTCAGTCTCCTAATCAACAGCCTCTTGACGTTCAGTCTCCTAATCAGCAGCATCTTGACGTTCAGTCTCCTTTTCAATAGCCTCTCGACGTTCAGTCTCCTAATCAACAGCCTCTTGACGTTCAGTCTCCTAATCAGCAGCATCTTGACGTTCAGTCTCCTTTTCAATAGCCTCTCGACGTTCAGTCTCCTAATCAGCAGCATCTTGACGTTCAGTCTCCTAATCAGCAGCATCTTGACGTTCAGTCTCCTTTTCAATAG
This sequence comes from Conus betulinus, assembly GCA_016801955.1. Lineage (NCBI taxonomy): Eukaryota > Metazoa > Mollusca > Gastropoda > Neogastropoda > Conidae > Conus > Conus betulinus. Next base: position 113,362 of record JADBJO010000352.1, on the reverse strand, counting down.
CCTCTCGACGTTCAGTCTCCTAATCAACAGCCTCTTGACGTTCAGTCTCCTAATCAGCAGCATCTTGACGTTCAGTCTCCTTTTCAATAGCCTCTCGACGTTCAGTCTCCTAATCAGCAGCATCTTGACGTTCAGTCTCCTTTTCAATAGCCTCTCGACGTTCAGTCTCCTAATCAGCAGCATCTTGATCTACTACTCTCTCCTTTTCAATGGCGTTTTGACGTTATCTCTCTCCCTTGACGTGGCATCCTGGCGTTAATTTTCTTCTCCTGGACCAGCTCCATGTTCGTTTCCTTTTCAGTAGACCTTGATTTCTCTGTCAAGTAACATATTCCACGTTGAATCTCCCTTTCGGCAGCATCCCGTCTTCCACTTTACCTTTCGTACTGAAAATAAAGTTCATGTGTGGAATCCTGTCGACTGCAATACTGCTGGCAATATGTACGCTCGTCAGTCCTAGTTTGATGTGAGCGCTCGTCAAAGCTAGCTTCTAGCTGTCCATGAACGGGTCTAAAATACAGCATTTTAACTTGGCCCAGCCTTTCAAATACCGCGAGGTCTACATCTCATCATTTGTAAACGACAGAAAGATATTTTCGCCAGTTTTCATCTCTCCGCCCGCCGGTCTCTCTCTCTCTCTCTCTCTCTCTCTCTCTCTCTCCTCCATACACACACACACGCACGCACGCACATACCACACACACACCTCTTTCTATCTATTATCTATCCGTCTGTCTGTCTGTCTATCTATCTATCTATCGATTCCGAGCAGAAGCGAAATAAAATGAAGTGAATCGACACAGCCAGCTGCACTTAGCTGAACTGCGTCGCTCGCCCCAGGGCCTGCAAGTGTGCAAGTAAGCACACACGCCTACACACTGGGAACAAACACACCAGAAAGGTGCTAACACATGCAATCAATTGCAGTCACCTATGCGTGCACTGACGCAGACGTACAAAACGTAATGTGTTTTCTTATGCCGTAAAGTATCTACTACATTATGAACCGCAGAGTTTTCCCCTATGCTCTACCATACCACCAATTTTTCCCCCCCTGAAAATTACAGTGATCAATTGTCCCCGAGCAGAAGCAAATTTGATTAATCTTGTTTATAGCCTAGCCGACCATGAGGGGCCATATCAGAGCTGTCACCTCGTCAAAAAACCAGGTCCTGACGTGGTTGTTTTGAAAAAAGAAACTCAACAAAACCAGATTCCAAGATCATTGCTGTAGTATAGGTTTGTACCTACGCAGTGCAGTAGACACTTTCACACCCCATTCTGCCTGTGTTCTGCAAATATAAGAAATCAATTAAGCAACACAACCCGGGCAAACCAGGTTTGTTCACAACTTGCGCAGTCAGATGTTGTGAGTTTGAACCTTGCAGGTATACAACATGAAAAGTGCGATCGTCGCGGCCTATTTTTCGATGTATTGTCGTTCGGGTAATGGGAAAAAAAAACAACCAAGCAAACAAACAAAAAACAGGCTGGGGGTAAATGCAGTATAAAAAAATGCCCCCCCCCCCCTCTCTCCTCATCCTCTCCCCCAGCTCTCGGCAGCATGGCTGGATTTGAACGTCAAACCAGGCTATAACTAACTTTTTTTTTATCCCTTAACTCTGGGAAATCACTGGGGCACCACACTGAAGAACATTTCATCAGGTTTTTCCACTCAGTCTAACCCCCCCCCCCCCCCACCCCCCCCCGCGTACTCCTGAGAATGCAGCCACACAATAATGTCTTTTTTTTTTCTTAACCGTTGGTCCTTCTACCTACACGAACAATAAATATGCTCTCCTTAAGACCCCGATTTACTGACAAGCGCATCTGCACTACCCTGATTACCAGAAACTCAACGACTGAGAGCAGTGGACGAGAAAGGACGGCAAGGAAAGAGGGGATGTGAAGAGGGCGGCAGGGGGTGGGGGGAGTTTAAATATTAGTATGTCATCGCTCCACACCCACATCTGAAACGTGGGTGATCGATTGGTTGTGTGTGCGCAAGCGCGCGCGCGCGCGCACACACACACACACACACACACACACACGGAGGGGTGTGGACAAGGATAGAGAGCAGGGAAGGAGGGTGAAGATACGAATGGTGGTGGGAGTAAAGGAAAGAAGACCTTGGGTGTGTGGGGAGGGGAGGGGGGAGGAGAGAGAGAGAGAGGGAGAGGGAGAGAGAGAGAGAGAGAGAGAGAGAGAGAGAGGGGGGGGGGGGGTGAGAGAGAGGGCAGTGCGAGTGGGCCTTTGAGAACTCCTTTGCACCAATCTCCCCTCATCCACCCCACCCACCTATTCACGTTACACTGACAGCTTCAAGAATCCATATATCTTCCCTACATCATCATCATTAAGTTTTTAAGCATCAAAACTGAATAAGGGTTGGGAAAAAAAACAAAGAAAAAAATATCAACTGTGCCCACTCCAACACACCAGATGGGGGGGGTAAACTCCCTCCCTTGGCAAGGTGTCTAGGGCAATTCCAGGGACTAGCAATTCGGGGTGCGCAACAAATAGGCAGTCCAATTTTTAAGAGACAGAAGAGGAAGAAACGGGATTGGAAAAACAAAAAAAATGGTGGGGGGCAGGCGGAGCAGTGGGGGGAGCGTTCCGCGCGAAGGGAGATTCGCGACACCGAGTTTAAACATGACACATGGGTACCCTCGACGCAATACAACTCAAACAGTGGACCCACGACCACACGGGTGGGGTGCTTTCCACCAGTGACTTCTTCACTCGTGCGTGGCTACTACTGCTGCTGTGGGGTCTACCAATACTTCTGTCGCTGACGTTGCAGGGGGTGCGCTCTTCGACATAGTCTCCGGGCTGCTGTTCCACCAGGCGTCTGTCCACCTCCTCCGCCCTCGCTACTGCTGGGGGTGGGGGGGGGTAGTCTGGGGACTCTACTGCCTGCTAACTGCCTTCTGCTTCCACCACTTTCACGCGCTCTGGGGACTACTGTCGGCGACATACTGACCCTGCCTTTACCGACCGGAAAAGTTAAAAAAAAGTGTCTAAGGTACTGGTTCCTGGCTACTGTAGTACGTCACCACGTACCTTTGTTCACCTAAAAACGTTCCACCAGAACTATCTCAAAGCTCCACTTACTGCAATACTACTGCTGCTATGCCCACACACCTCACTTCTGTCCCAGAACAGCGCGACTAAGGCCTGTTCTTCGACCTGTAGCGACACTCTTTCACTATGCTGCTACCTCGGGCTTTCCCCTTCCTATAACAAACCAAGAGCAAGAAGAGAGATACATGATCCCAAAGATAACCCCCGTGCAATACAACAGTATTTTGCCTATCCATTCTTTCTTCTATGCAGAACCTTCAATTTCCACTTACTAATATCCAAATACACAAGAAACTGCAGGAACGCAACAGCTTTAACCACACAACAAAAAACAACTTCTGAGCAAATAACAAATCAAGCGCATAACCACGAGACTCCTATTCCCCTACCAAAAAGTCCTAAAACATTCATTTACATCCGCTTGCCCACTGTGATCTATGGCAATTCCCGGTAAAACCTGCTGCTAACCACCAAAAAGACATTCTAGTTCAACACTAACTAGCTACTAAGAGGAAGACGGGACCACCCCACACCAAAACATTTCTCGTCCCTCAACCTAATGGGGGGTGGGGGTAAACCTGGCGCTTAATTGCACACCCAACTATCTTCTCTTCACTAACACTGCTGGGTAACGACATGGGGGGGGGGGGGGGGGGGGGGGGGGGGGTCATTCACCGAACTAGGGGGGGGGTGCCAGAACTGACTGCTATTCCCACCAGGGGGGTCTTATCGACCTAACCTGCAGCTAACATGCTCATCCACCACACTTCTTTCAACTACGCCTGCCAAGAATAAACTGTAGGGGGGGGGGGGGGGGTGGGGGGGGGCCTACTGCTGCAACATCCTGTGCACCCTAACATCACCACCCACTACTATCGTTACATCTAGAACTGACGGGGGGGGGGGGATGCCTGACCCGATTTCCCAAGACCAACCCCCACCGCCTACTTCATGCTGTGATTCGCCCGCGCTGAAAACTAGCAAGTCGTGGACTGTTCACGCTGCATAAACACAGCCTGCGATGAGGAGCATTCGACGACGAGAGACGAGAAGAGCACGTAGTACTGATCGAACTAGACTGCTGGTGAAGACTGGCTGCTGGAGTCGCACGAACCGAAGAGCACTGAGATGTGTAGATCAGAGAAGTAGGAGGAGAGGAGGAGACGCGAGAGAAGAGAGATGAGAACGGGCACCATAGAGATCCTCTATCAATAGGATTGAACGCAGAAGACGACGCAGAACAAGAGAAGCCTTGGACATTGCCAGAAACAGCGTTAGATCCTCACTACGTGCTGAAAAAGCAATCTGGAAGTTCGCAACTGCGAGAGAGAGAAGCTAGAGAGAGAGTCAGAGAGAGAGAGATCGACGAGTCATACGAAGTGCGGAGAGGAGAGATATAGAGTTTGGCTGCGAGTCTCTACACCTAATGATAGACTTGAGAGAGAGTCAGTGAGATAGAGAGAGAGAGCGCATTGCCGCAGGGGTTTGTTACTGCGAAGTAGAGGTAGAAAGTAGTCGAGTAAAACACATGTTTTGCTTAAAAAAAAACAAAAAGAACAACGGGAAACCCCATCACTGATCCCGAAACCACCACCAACACACCTTTGCCATCACTTCCACCACCACAATCACTTCCAATTACCCACCACCCGACCACCAATTCCATTTACCACCACCCTTTCCAACCATTGATTCTGTTCGTGTCTTGTCACCGTTACTGCATTATGTTGAGAGAAAAATGCGTTATGTGTGTACATTTAGGACTACAAAGTATGAGTATGTGTGCGCACAAAGTGTGGTGTGTGTGTGTGGTTTGTGTGTGTGTGTGTGGTTGTGTGTGTGTGGTGTGTGTGTGTGTGTGTGTGTGTGAGACGCGCGCATGTGGTGTGAGAGAGGTAGAGAGATAGAGAGAATGAGAGAGGGAGACTGACAGACAGGCACATAGAGACATGAATTCACCACCACCATCGCCACCCTTTTCAGTTCACCCCCAACCCCTTAGTCACACCCCTACCACACCCCTCATCCCATAGTCCCAACACACACACACACACACATACACCACACACACGCCACGGACACCACACACACACGCCACAGACATACACACGCACTGACGGGACGGACACACACACACACACACACTGAAGGGATGGCAGGGGAATGAAGGGTGGAGCAAAACCCGTCCTCCCCTCTGACCTCCATTTCCACTTTCTTTCCCATGGTTTGGGCGGAAAAAAAAAAAAAAAAAAAAAAAGAAAAAACTGCGAACAATGCCCTTCAACGACAGTCCACCATAGATAATGAGCGACCTGGGTTTTCTGCTAAATGACGCGACCCCTGCACACCACTGCCATGTGGCGTGCTGGTGCGTGTGTGTTGTGGATGTGTGTGTGTGTGTGGATGTGTGGTGTGTTTGTTGTGTGGGGGAGAATAGGATGGGGAGGATCAGATAAGCAGAGTATGGAGCAGGCGCTGACCTTCCATGGAAACACTAATATCTGTTCTGTTTATCTTGAATGCGTGTTTGGGAGATAGTACATCTATCACAAGATGTCCTAGTTCATGTTATTTCTGTGCAAACTCTCTCTCTCTCTCTCTCCTCTCTCTCTCTCTCTCTCCTCTCTCACTCACTCTCTCTCTCTCTTGTTACACCTCTTCTAATGTTAACAATCTGTTAGTCAATGAAATTTGTTTTGTTAACTGCGCCCTGGAGTGATTTTTTTAGCTTCCCGTCTTATTCTTCCTCCACCCCCGTTTTTGTAATAATTCAAATCAACAAACAATCCTACAAAAAAATGATTGTCCAGATTATTCATCTTGCTTACTGCCCAGTCGAACCGCAAAGGACACATATCAAAGTTGTCATCTCTCGTTGAAGTCTACTGAAGAAGTAGGTTTTGAACACACACACACACACACACACACACACACACACACACACACACACACACGCACCTCATTAAAACAGATTTTCTGTGAGCACATACCTGAATTTCCTTAAAATATTCTTGCGTAAAAATCTTAACCCAGACCAAAAAAACAAAACAACACAAAACAAAAAATCAAGTTGATGACACTGGATTCAATGCTTTGAACATCGCTCTGGATCTGTTTGTTTGTTTTTGTCGCTTTTCTTGTTTACACGTAGTCACTTTTAACGCCACCATGCTCCTTCCTAACTTCTCAGCAGAGGAACCGACAAAAAACGATTTTGGACTCGGAACACCTGCTCTCCTCAGCCAAACCACTGCATCAAACTACAGTATACCCCCGAATCTCGAGAAAGGGATGCGAAGCGATTACGGAACGTGTTGGAGGGGCTGGGAGTCGGACGTGCGGACGTGCTGGGAGGGATAGGGGGGGGGGGGGGGGGGGGGGGGGGGGGGGGGGTGTGTCCTTTAGCCAGCAGCATGACAGGCCTTGACCTTGTCACCAGGACACCTGAAAAAGGACCAGTCCTTGTCTCCTGGAGGGACCGGACCCCTGTTTAGTGGAAGCGGTCAGCAACGCTAGGTCAAGTGTGTGCTGTGAATACTACAACACGTGCAAATTAGACACTGTAGTTTTTCACTAAACACTGTGACACAAAGGGAGATTAGCAACAGCAGTCAGTCATTCCTTCCTGTACTGGTGCTTATCTACAGTATGTTATTTCAGTTTTCCATTCTGATTTTTTAATTTTCTTTTTTCTTTTTTTTTGCTTTTTAAATACGGTTGGCAGCCAGGAAAAGTACTCCAGATTTTCAAAGACTGAATGATAACAATTCTGGGTCGGAAAAATATAACAATAATAATAATGATAACAATAATCACTGTTATCTTGCACAATACCCCATAATATTACCTCAGAGCGCATCCTACATGTTAAACAATGAACAATTGTTGAAACAGTCCATTGCGTTCGACCATTTTGGCTGATCAATTAAGTTGTAAGTTTCAAACAAAATAACCGTAATTTCTTCTTTTTTCTTTTGATTTTAAAATATCCAGGCTTATCATTGTTATTAGTATTGAATTTGAGAGAGAGAGAGAGAGAGAGACGAGAGAGAGAGAGAGAGAGAGAGAGAGAGAGAGAGTATGTGTGACACACACAGATGGTGGTGGTGGTGGTGGGGGAGGGGGTGGGAGTGGGGGCTCTAGGAGTCTATTGAATGGAATGTTTTTTTTTTTTTTCGCGCCAATTTCAAACTGCGTCTAATTTTAGTCACAGAAGAGTTTGAAAGTGGTGGGATTAATGACTTTTAATTAAGAAATAATCTTTTGACAAACATTTCATGTAAATTTGAAAATGAATACCCCAGTGAGCTTGTTTTTGTGTTGTTTTAATACATGGAAGATAGAAGGAAATTCCTGCTTTCCTGCTTCGCAGAATTCAGTGTAGGGGAAAAGTGCGCTGATGCAAGTGTGGTATTTATGTGTTGTAATTCAAAACAAATATATCTAGTTCAACGCAATTCTATTCTAAAAGAAATATATATTAGTGCTTCGTGCTCTTAGCAGGTCAAATCGAACGCTGCACTGCCATGCTGATGAGAGAATTCAGGCCTTGTGTGTGTGTGTGTGGTGTGTGTGTGGTGTGTGTGTGTTGTGTTTGGACAACCACCCACGCCGTATTGCCGATTTACATTACGTGCACGTTGACGAAACAGCTTTTCATGCTATGACGTCGAAAAAACGCCTCTCTGCTTTCAAGAGAACCAGCATTTAAAAAACAAAAAAATCATTTCAAATAGAACCCACCCCACATTAATCATGAGTGAGACAGACCACCGAGTTTAGAGCGAAGACGAGCGGAGAGCGGACGAGTAGCGAGAGAGAACGAGATGTAGCGAGAGAAAGAGAATGTCCTATTCCCTCGCTGCCCTATGTCTCCTCCTCCTTTCCAAAGCCACCCCTCCTCCCGTATCATAAAACTATAGCTCCTTATGCTGATACACTCATCTGTAGTTATTACGGTCTTCACTGAATTAAAGAAGCAAGTTTTGTTATGTTGTTTGTTCATTTGTCCTACTTTATTACGAGATAGAGAGAGAGAGTAGTAGAGCGAGAGAGAATGAGAGAGAGAGAGTAGAGAGAGAGAGAGAGAGGGGGGAGGGAATGTTGCGGTGGAGAGAGTTAGATAGATGTTGGAGGGAGATGGGGTGTGCGAGGAGAGGAGAGAGAAGAGATGAGAAGATGAGAGAGGGAGGGAGATGGTGTAGAGAGAGAGAGAGAGAGAAGAGGTAGAGAGGAGAGAGAGAGAGAGAGAGATATTTGTTTCACTTCTCCGTCTCTAGTTCCCTCCCCCCCCCCCCTCCCGCCTCGCCCACACAACTCCCCCGCCCCTTCCTCCTGTATCGCAGAATAAACTTTTAGCGAATGATTCTGATATGACACTTACGTTCTGCTCAGTTTTGGGTCTCTTCGTGTCTAGTGTCTGCATCCATTATATAAAAGAGAGAGAGAGAGAGAGAGAGAGAGAGCGAGTGGTAGAGGAGAGAGAGGTTCCTTCCTCCGGGCCTCCCACCCTCTAGTCCCTAACATTGACTTACGAGCACTCCCTCCTACTCCCTTCCCGCAATCTCTTTCCCCCTCCCCCTCCCCCCCCTTTCCTCCCCCAGGTTTGTCAACTGATTTGATATCGACCAAAGAAAGAACATTTGCCCCCCCCCCCTCCCACTCCCCCCAGAAATGGTCAGTCCATTACACCGGTGACCGGATTCTCGGGTGAACCGTGCATCACCGGACCTGCACACCGTCTCGCCTGTCCAAGTGTACCGCCACCAATCTCTCTGCACCAAGCCCGGCCGCGCCATTCTCTGTTCCCCCGACGTTTCGTATATACCAGAATGAGGTGAGGTTCAAGGACGGAAGTNGAGAGAGAGAGATAGGTCCTTCCCCTGGGGGTCCCCCACCCTTCTAGTCCCCTAACGACTTTACCGACCACTCGCCCACCCCCCCTAGCCCTCCCGCAATCTCTGTTTCCCCCTCCCCCCCCCCCCTTTTTCCTCCCACGTTGTCAAACTGGATTGATATCGACCAAAGAACAGGAACACTGCCCCCCCCCCCCCCACGCCCCCCAGGAAGGTCAGTCCCTTTCACACGTTCCGATCTCGGTTAACCGCATCACCTGACCTCACACCGCCAGCCAAGTGTACCCGCCCACCGAATCTCTCCCCTCGCAGACCAAGCCGCTGCATCGCCACCTCTGTCCCCCTGACTTTCTTATATACATAATGATGGGGAGGGTCCAAGGACCAAGTTAAAATGCGGAAAGGACCTGTGGTGGGATGTCAGAGAGAGAGAGAGGGTGGGTGTGAGTAGAGAGAGAGGGATAGAGAGAGGGAGGGGAGAGAGGGAAGGGAGGGAGAAGAGAGAGGGGGAGATACGAGGTGCAGAGAATAGTGGAGAGAGCGAGAGGGAGGATTGAGAGCGAGCTATGCAGCGACACATAGTCGCAGGAGGGGATAAGGATGTTGTCTGTCGTTCTGCTCTCTCCCTGATCGCGTTAGTCTCTCTTTTTTTCTCTCGTCGGCTGTCTCGCGACTCTCGTTTCAGTGTCTTTTCTCTCGCTGCTCTCGTCCGCGGTTCATTCTGCTCGACTCTCTCGCTTGTCGACATCCTCTTGCTCGCTCTACTCTCGCCTCTTCTTTTTGCTTTTTTCTGTGAGAGAGAGAGCTTTTTATTGTTTACGATCACATTGATTCCTAAAACAAGGTTAGCTAATCCACATGTTAAAGAACGTTAAGACACGACAAATAAAACAAAAAAAAGAAATTGTTGAGCCTCTCTCTCTTCGTCTTCTCTCTCTCTCGCTTCCTCTGCGTCGCGGCTCTGCTACTCTCTCTTCGTTTTGTTATTTTCCTTTTATGTTTTTCTGTCTTTCCCTATTTGTTTTAGCCCGAGGACAGACACAGGAGGTCCACCATTCGCCATGAAAAGTTCGATTCTTATCCGCATGGAATCAGTCTCCCCCCTATCACTTTGAGGGGGGGGGTGAAGTGGGTTGTGCGGAGGTTTTGCGGGGAGAGACATACTTTAGCCGCACAGCACCAAGTCGTTTGATGGCGCGAATGTGAGGCCAACAAGCCCCAACTTAGGACTTGGGCACTAACTAAAACACTGTGTCATTCATGTAACAGGTAAGAATTTTGAGGCCTAGACCGTAAGTCTGAGGCAAGCATGTCATGTTAAAACTGGTAACTTTAATCAAAAGAACAGCTCCCCATCAATTACGTTCCTTTTTTTTTGAGGGGGGGCGGGGGGGGGAGATTCCACGATGGGGGGGGGGGGGGGGGGGGGGAAACCCATCACAACAATCTCTTCAAATACAGACCTTCCTCTAGAGTGACGTCAACATTTCAGGCCTTTGCACTCACCACCCATGACCCTATCTTTACGCCAGCTGGTAGCCCCCCCCACCCCCCCCCCCACACCCCCCCCCCCCCCCCCAAATACGCCCATTCCAAGTTTGATTTAATCTGTCTGCTTAGAACCACCTGGTATTGAACCATGATGGCCATCATGTGAACGAAAACGAGGAGAATCAACTTTCAGACAAAATGAAAAAAAAAAATTTCAAAACAATCGTAATTGCGCCAGTTATATAATACTCGACATCCTTAAGCAAGCCTTGGCGCGTGTACTTGTAGTGAGTGAGGTCTGACGTCTACACAAGACTCACGGTCTGTGCGAGCGGTCAGAACAATGTGCCCGTGACGCGCGCACGACTAAGCAGTAAATATCTAGGGGACAGAGGCTGAGGGTAATGGGATGGTTTCTGAGCATCCTCCACTCCGCCCCCCCCCCCCCCCCCCCCCTCCCGTGGGAAGTAGGGGATAGGGGGACTATTAATAACGAAGTGACTGTTGTTCTGACGTGCTTGGACAGATCTGAATGAGGCCATTCTTCCGGCCGCTCGGAGGTGGGGTGCGGTGGGGGGTGACAAAAAAAACAACAAAAAAAAAAAAAAAACCCAATCAAAACAAAACAAACAAACAAACAAAAAAAAAACCCCACCAACACACTGGTCAAAGTGTGCAAGATGGGGATACTTCCCGTATCTTCTCATTATCCGATTTTCAAGCAAGCAAGCAGTAAAACCATTGTGTGCAAATGTGTTCGAACAATAGGAGGACGTATCCATTTTCAACAAAACTTGAGTTTAACGCCCCCCCCCCCCTCCCCACTCCCACCACCCCTCCCCCCCCTGTGGAAGGGAAGTTTTACAGCGAAGTTTTGGTCAAGTGGCACATACACTCGAGCACTGCCCCATTTTACCTCACCAGCCGGACCTATTTTTCGTGCTGACTGTCACCTAGGGAATTTTGCTTGTGTACTTATTTTCGTGTCTATTTATAACGCCTGAAGAAGGCAAAATTGTCGAAATCTTGTCAGTTCCCTATGGTTTACTAAAACAAGCGTTCCTTGCATCTTATGTTCGAGTAGTTTGGCCAAAAAACAAATGTCACGTGACTTGTTGCCGGAAGAATAGACTCGCTATCTTATAGATCGCCGGAAGCATAGTCACAGCCTATGAATATTTTCGTTGTAAAAGAAATGGACATAGTGTCCCACTTTATGTAAGTATGTCAGCAAATAAAGAGTTCTGCTTTTGACGAATAAAAGGACATTCCATGACGAGACGAAAAGACGAAGAAAAAATGACTTCAAATCAAAAGAGCACACACACACACACACACAACACACACACACAGAGTATGCAGGCACGCACACACACAGATTCAAATCTTTATTCTGTTAGGCCATAGCCCCCTCAGAAAGGGGTACAATAACACAGAGAGAGAGAGAGGATGAGAGAGAGAGAGAGAGAGAGAGAGAGAGAGAGAGAGGAGAATGTCTTTCCCCGCTCGATCGGTCATTATCAGTTTATCAGCCAGACACGTCATCACTCAAAAAGGCCAGCGTCGTGCTTTGGAGCTGATTCATTTGCAGGTCACGAACCAAAAACTGATAGGACACACCAAGAGTTCCATGTCGTGCCCACGTGATAGGTGACATCAAAGCAAACTATGGCCCACACGAAAAACACTTGCAAAACTATGCTCCAAGCAACCAAGTAAAGCTGTCTGAACGAAAATAGCTCGGCGGACGATGAAGAGTTAAAAATAGATTTCTTCAGCGGTTTCAACAGCTTCTCCCCCCCCCCCCCCCCAACACACACACACACATAAATAAAAACATCTCTGCAGTTCCCAGACAATGGGAGAAATACAAAAAAAGTCTGTTTAACCAAGAACAGGGAATAAAAAAAAAAATGTAAATCTCACCGCTTTGTGTTTCTGGACCCCCCCCCCCCCCCCCACCCCCCCCCCCCCCCCCTGTGATCCCCCCCCCCCCCCACCTGTTCTTTCAGCAATGACTGAAAGAAAGCACTTACTCATGTGTGTGTGTGTGTGTGTGTGTGTGTGTGTGTGTGGTGACCTAAAAAAAAAAACACCTGATGACGGACTTCAAACTCAAAACTGAACGAAGATAAAAGAAGCATGATTTTGATCTTTCCATTGAACTTTGTTTCGTCTCCTCCATCGCCTTTCAATCTCAATGACTCGTATCAATCAATCTTTATTCTTTTTTTTTTTTTCACTTCTGCAAGTAACCTTAGTGTGACACTTTATCGAACCTTTTCACTCACACATTTTTAATAATTGTTGGATTTGCTTTTTCGAGCCCCGGCTTGTTGTTTCTGCCGCGCACCTTTCCCTTTCCGTGGACGCCGCCCCAACTCTCGTCTGCGCCATTGTCCTCTCTTGTCCTGATTATTGTTGCATCCTTTTGCCCGTCTCCGCTGGCTGTCTCATGGATAGATTTCAGACGCCATGCTTCCTTACACACTCCCCCCGCTCCTCTACCGAATTACTCCATCATCACGTCCTCTTCACTGTCTCCCTGTTCAGCAAAGGATGTTTGACAAAAACTTCAGTTCTTTGCAATAAATCTATGAGTCCTCCTACCCTCAATCTTTGATATTGGTCTGTTGTTGCACCCTGCACAGCCAGTCACGCCAGCTGTGTTCTTTTTTCTTAAACAACTCGTCTTTTCACTTATTACGACAAAAACTTTTAGTCAACATTCTTCTGTCTATCAAGCTCCTTTCGTCTGAAATCGACTCCAGTATTGACTTGGATACTCTTGTCTCTACAGGCCATATTTTAAACAAATGTGAAAAACTGTGTAGATCATGGTGTCGTCCCGTTCGGGACTTTGATATGATTTTTTTTTTAAAAAATGGGGGTTCATAAATCAACTGTGACTGGTTTTGCTTGATGGGTGGGC
>JADBJO010000352.1:85000-92500 GCA_016801955.1 Conus betulinus | reverse complement strand
TCGACCCCAGTGCTGGTTGAGAAGTTCCCAGTTTTTCTTTTGGGGTACCTGTGTTTCTGTCGATGCCTGGCTCTCCCAACATAATGATGTCTTGGTTTTCCCATCATGTCAGCGTGTGTTTACGAACGATGGATAGGGGCTGGCTGACCGCAAAGTTGTCATTATGTATGGTCTTCAGTGTGCTGGTTTGGATCAACACATTCATGCGTTGGAGTGTGTAGTGAGCTGCAGACAGAAAATGAGTGGAAAAGAGAGAGAGAGAGAGAGAGAGAGAGAGGAGAGAGAGAGCGTGCGTGTGTATGTATGCACAGAGAGAGAGAGAGCGAGAGGACGGGGGACGGGTGGGGGGGGGGGGGGGGGGGGGGGGGGGGGGGGGGGGGGGGGGGGAGGGGAGGAAGAAGAATTCTCAGGCACTGAACTAATTTACCGCTATCGCCACAGTTATTTCTTTGCCAGTCGAGAAATTCGCTTGTATCTCCAGTAAAACTATTACATCAGTCAAACATTTGACATCCCTTCAAACCACCCTAGATTTCGCCCTAACCACCCCTATTCTCTATGATTGTACGGGTCTCAAAACATGACGATCCTCTTAACGAGTTTCAAAACTGGGCAGCGGCTGGGAGGTGTGGGATGTGTGTGTGAAAGGTTCATGTCGCCTGCACCAGCTCATTTTCAATTCCAACGACGCGTAAGCAACTGCTAGCAACATGTTAACCCCCAAACCCTTTCATTTCTTCCTACCCAGTCCATGCGCGAATACATCCAACGAGCATTCTAGAAGCGGGTTCATCTATAGATACGAAAAGTTTTTGTCAACGCTTCCTGAATACACCTTATCTGAGAACTGAAGAAGCACCATTTCACACACTGGCGCGCCTATTATCACACATTTTCTTCAGCAGAGGCACGCTGGAAGCGATCCCGCTTATTCAGATCGTTTTGATTTCAATGCCTGGCCGTACATGATTTCAAAGAGGGTATATACGAAAGTTGAGTTACACATCAACAAAAATGCCGAGACAAACCTGAAACTGAAAGAGCCTGTCCAGTCAACATCAACACTGGATTCTCCCCCTCTCTGTGCAAATAATGTGCGCGTTTGTGCAAACGAGCTTAGTCTACCTAAGGATCCATGTGCATGTGCTCAGAGAGAGAGAGAGAGAGAGAGAGAGAGAGAGGAGAGAGAGAGAGAGAGAGAGAGAGAGAGAGAGAGAGAGAGAGAGAGAGAGGAGAGACTCAGAGAGAGATTCCTTCGCGGAAAACCACAAGCACAATGACTAGACGGTTGAAAATGAAATTAATGGCACAATGACTAGACGGTTAAAAATAAGTATAATCTCCTTCCCTCTCTCTCTGAGACAGCTGGGAGGAGTTTACAGGTGGGGAAGTTTGGGAAGGCAACGGGGAGAAGGAGGGGGGAGGCGGCGATAAGGAGTAGTGTGTGAACAAAATCAACTACTTCAGCGATTAAAACACACACCAACACGCATTCAAACCCCGCAACCAAAAATCAGAAAGATCCCAGCCATTCGACTTTATTTTCTTTACGAAACAGAGTATGCGTAGACGTAGTACACAGCTTCTACGAAAGGGCACTAAATGTGTCATGCAGTGGTACACTTCAAAGATCAAATATCATCAATCATGACTGAGGACACACTGGAACAGCCAAACCACCTTTTCAGCCCAACCCCCCCCTGAACCAAATAATTAACGACGCAATCCTCAGAAGACACACAATCTACGGTCTGTGTGCGTGGCTCCAGAGACCAGATAGTGCGCGAAGCGCGGACTGACACTGTATACAGCTTGCAGGCGGATTAACTCGGGGTCTGACAAGCCCAACTGCCTCTTCCCCAGTCAGTCAGCCAAGCAAGGCATTTGACACCGCGGCCACAGAGAGCCCTCGGCTCGTCGCGTAATCCGCTTTTTTTTCGCCTGAGACACTGCCCCCCCCCCCCCCCCCCCCCCCCCCCCCCCCCCCCCCACCCCCCCCCCCCCCCCCCCCCCCCCCCCCCCTCCCCCCCCCCCCCCCCCCCCCCCCCCCCCCGCCCCCCCCCCCCCCCCCCCCTCCGTCCCTCCCATATTACTGCTAGAAGAGTAAGGAACAACACAGCAAGCCTGGCCGACTACGAATAATATACCATGCCCCCGTTGATACACACGGTTTGGTGGAAGTGGCGAGATAATCAATTTCCTGGTCGTGTGTTTTGGGTGGTGGCCTATCTATGATGAGCGCACGATGTAGTTCTGACTTTTTTCTCATTTCTTGTTCCGTATGTGTTGTGCGTGAGCGAGTGCGCGCGCGCGCGTGCGTGTGTGTACGCGCGTGCGTGTGCATGTCTGTCTCCTTATTCCTCTTTCTTGCATTCTCTGCATTCTCTGGACGTCTCTCCTCCTCGTCTCTTGTGTGCGTGTGTGTGTGTATGCACGCGCGTCGTGTGTGGTGCGATACGTGTGGGTGTGGGGGGGGGGGGGGCGGGGGGGGGGGGGGAGTGGGGGGGTGGGGAGACGGGGGGGGGGGGGGGGGGGGGGGGGGGGAGAGGAAGGGAGGGTGAGAGTGTGTGTGGGTGTGTGTGCAAGTGTGTGTGTGTGTGTGTGCGCGCGCGCGCGCGCGCGCGCCGCGTGCGTGCAGACAGAGTGCACACGTACATGTGTGCAAGTGTGTTTGCATTTGCCTGTGTGTGCGCTCTAATGAACAATACGGGTGCCTGCTTGTGTACGCCTTCTGTAACCTGGTCAAAATCAATCATTCCTTCTGTGTACATGTACCCTGGTCACAGAGAGAGAGAGAGGAGAGAGAGAGAGAGAGAGAGAGAGAGAGAGAGAGAGAGAGAGTGGTGAGTGGTGTGTGCGTATATGTCCCTTTTACCTGAGCCAACACTTCATTCCTCTATAGTGCAAGTGCATGGCTGGTGTGTCTGTGCGTGTGCATGCGTGCGTGTGTTTATGTGTGTGCATGCGTGCGCGCGCGCGCGAGTGTGTTTATGTGTGTGCGTGCGCTCGCCCGTATATGTGTTTGTGTGTGCCTGCGCGCGCGTCAGTAATGTTTATTCTATGTGTGCGTGCGTGCGCTCAGACGCAAGGAAAACAAAAAATCCGACTGGTCGAATGACTGGTATAGATCCACACAGTAACCGTGAGGCAAGGAAGTCGACTGTATCCCACAACAAACGACGATCAAAAATAGAACATGAAAGGACGAACTCTATCACAACCTGGTTGGAAAACCACCCGGGGGGTATGAATTCTAACAAGTAACATGCACTAGTCTCACGGTCTAAATCGGTCCCATGCGTTCGTGATTCCTTTCACTATCTACCCTTCTTTTTCTGTTCTTTTAAAACCTAACTAAGTCTGGTCGCTCATGGCCTAGCCGACTTTGAAGATCAAATCAGCTCTCTCTTAACAATTGACCCCCTTCCCAAGTCAGCAATTTTTGTTGTTGTTGTTGGTTTCTCTGAGAGAGAGAGAGAGAGAGAGAGAGAGAGAGAGAGAGAGAGAGAGGAGAGAGAGAGAGAGAGAGAGAGAGAGAGAGAATAATGGCTTAATAAATTGTTTTGTGTTCCCCCTACCCCCGTTCCATACAGAACAGATGACCATGAAGAAAACTCTAGGAATAAGGCACTAACAATCGTCCACTTTCCATTCCAGTCTTTTCTCTTCATTGGTTTTGGTTAGCGCCGTCAATGGACCACATCGGATTATTCCCACACGCGACATCCAATAAAGCTACGACGTAAACTTCGGAGCATTCCCATGAAAGAGGCAAAGCAGTTCAGCGTATCACCAGACTGAAATATTAACACACTCCCGCGATGAGCAGCCAGACGATCGGAGCTCTCTCTCTCTCTCTCTCTCTCTCACACACACACACACACACACAAATCAAACAACACACACACACACACACACACCACACACACACATCCGCGCGCGCTTCAGTCGCCAGCAATGAAATGTCGCCGTGGACGTCGCTGTACTGACTGTCGTTTTCCAAAGCGGGATGCCCAGCCAGCACTGGCGTCACATTGCTGGCGGCATATTCATCAATCTAGTGATGCTGGGCAGCCGCTCAACCGCCATGTCAGAGGTCTGCAGAGACTGACTCTTTGATGGTGCAGCACCAAACTGGCAGTCTGACGATGTCCCGTGAGGTCGAATCCCTCTGGCGCCAAACATAAATAAACTTTTTTTTTTTTTCGTAACTGTCGTCGTCCCCGTGGTATCAGTGTACAGTGTTTAAGTAGCTCCCCCACCTCCTCCGCTGTTACTGGGATGATGATCTTCATCTGCCCCATCCCCAATCTCTTTTGGTGGGTACTGACGTCCAACCTGAATGTAAAGGATTCTAAAGATCCCCCGCTACTCTAGGCAGAGAAACGGTCATCAACGGTCGTCTGTTTTGATATCGGACTCAATAACTGTACGATGTTCAACATCATCAGTAAACCACATGTGTTGTTTTCTTGTTACAGATGCAACGGATACGGGTCCAGTAATCCGCAACTAGGCGTTTCCGATGGTATGTGCGTACAGAGCATGTACGCACACCACCCCCTTCACTTCGAGCTGAATTTATTTCCGCATAGTCTCTCAATGATAAATATGATTTATAAATATCTACAAACATGATAAATACGTAACCGTTATCGTCCGTCCTCTAGTCAAAATCTCTCTCTCTCTCTGTTCTCTCTCGCGCGAATGAATGCACACACGTGTGAGCGTGCGCGCGCGCGCGCGCGCGCGCGCGTGTGTGTGTGTGTGTTGTGTGGTGTGTGTGTGTGCGTGTGTGTGTGTGTGCGTGTGAGCGTGCATGCCCACGAGTGTCATTGCGCTTGTATCTGTTGATACGTAAATACAATTTAAAGTCAACTAACTGTGCTGATATTAAGTGTCCCCCGCTCTCTTCGACTCAAAAATTGAGTATCCGGGTAAGGACGAAAACAAACAAACAAACAAACAAACAAAAACGCGCAGTCAGCCTGCGTGCGACAGCTTGAGAGCGGTCCTCCTCCACCGTCCCTCGAGGTCGTCCTCTGTTTTGCAAACTTTGCTCGACATTTAGGGCATGTGGTGGTGTGAATCACTGGGCCTCTGACACATCACCAGCTCTTCAGACGCGATAATGTGAAGTGAACATGTTGGGACAAACCACTTCAGTTTCTGCACTGCCTCGCTGCCTGCTGTGTGTTGTCAGTGTTTGGCTTGGATGGCTGGGGGTCTGCACGGAAACGAAACAGTTCACACAACACCGCCGCCTGTGTTTTCCATCACAGCACCGTCATGTTCTCTCTCTCTCTCTCTCTCTCTCTCTCTCCTCGCCTCTCTCATCTGAAGAATGGGAAAGTCCGGCTCGCAACCACGACCGAACGGGGGGAACTTCAATGATGTCCTCTCTATCACTTTATGCAGGCGACTGTGCCACGCGTGTCCATAATTGAGTGCTCTCTTTTATTTCTTTATTTATTCATTCAAATTTAACATGTACTATTCATAATTAGCGCATGCAGTACTAAAAGAACATTATGTATCTCATTTTTTCTCTCTCTGACCCCTCACACCTGACATTATTGTACCGCCAATGTACTGTTTAGCATAGCATGGACAGATCCGAACAGATAAGCTATGGGTAAAGACCCAATCCTTGACTGAACATGATTATGCAAGTTCACCTCTTTCGCTTTTCTAAACCAGACTGACAGTGGAAAATTCCAAGGAACAAACAACAAAACGGTGTAAAGTAGCCAGATTCAACATAAAACACAAAAACAGACAGGAGAATTTTTGACAAATACGCCTTCTTCAGACGTAGCAAGCGACAGACATAAAAAAAAATATTTAAAATAATACTCCCCGGGCAATCAGCACGAGAATTCAGTCTGCGTTAATTTATACCCTGTTCTGTGTGTTCAGTAACCTTGCAGTCTGTTCCATTCTCCTTGCAATGAAACAGTCGACCAAGACCTCAAGAACCAACACACAACACCTACCTAATGAGAGTGATTAAATAATGCTATGTTGTGAAACTTTATAAACCCTAGGCCCACAATAGTTGTTGGGTTTCCTATCCCCCCCCCCCCCCCCCCCAGCACACAGGTCATCCTCCTGATCCCCCCCCCCCCCCCCCCCCCCCCCATGGACATCGAGCACTTCAAAGGACATCGCTCATCATGTCAAATCCTGTCGTGTTTAGCCGAAGCCCGACACGTCGAAGTACACGGGGAATTTTATTTTCCCCGTCGGCTTATCAGGCTGTCGTCTTATCCAGCAAGCTGTGTGAACCTGCCTTCCACGAGTACTGAATTAATGTGAACCTGTCTTCCCCGACGACTACTGAATTCATGTGAATGGTGGTCACGCTAACGACTGATGTTTGTGTAGAGGAAAGTGTAACCGCTGTAAAAAACAACAGAGATAATACGGTGACGTCCCCCCCCCCCCCCCCCCTTCCCCTGATCCGATTGGTTCAACCCTCCTCATCTCCGCCCTACTTTAACACACACACCCTAACCAGGGTTTGAACTCTCCTTCCCGCATGTTTTGTACCGTCAATGTTTTATTTTTAGAAGGAAGCTGCTTATCAAATTTCAACTCGCTCAGCCCCTAACCACCAGATTCAGCGCACAGTACGACTGTAGGCTGATGTTTTGCACCTGTCACTAAACTGTGTAATCCTTCTTTATGTCAATTGTCAGGCCCGTTCCACAGTCGAAAGATATATACAAACTTTCAGCTCAATCGACCCATAAAACAATAGATCAAAGTGCGGCACACACACGCACAAATCATCCAACAAGCAACCAACTAAGCAGATGCAATGCTACAACCCCCTCCCCCCCCACTACTGACTCCCTCCGCCATTGTAACGGAGTGTTTTTGATAATGAATCATACCAACCCACTCACATACACACTATACATGTGTGCACACACAAACACAATACACGTGCGCGCGCGCGCGCGCGCGCGCACCACACACACACACACACACACACACGTAAATCTAGCCGATCGCAGAATTTTCTGCCTTCGGGCACGGAGCCATTGAACGGTGCCCGTGATCAGCACGCCGCCCGTTTTCATCTAGGCGGCACGTCATGCATGAAAGATCGGAACCTGGTCAAGAAAACCGGAAGACTGCAACACCGAATGCATGACCCTAACCACCTTTCCCTTACCCGTGGGAACAGATCCTAGCCCGAACCCTAACCTGATATAAAGCTAAACCAAACAGTATCCTAACCCTACCTCTATAAAACCTTAAAACAATGCTTATTGCACTTAAGTTTTCAGAGTGTACCTCACAGGCATGCGCACGCGTGCGTGTGTGCGCGTAAAATATAGAGCGTACGTATTACAAAAGTAATAAAAAACTTGCTGTTGTTTGAAGGCATTTTGCTTTTTGGACTTAGTGACTTTAATATTGGCTGCTACAAAGTTTTGACAAATTATCTTGCTGTCTAGCAAGCAAATTCCTTCAGCTATGATGTTTGGA
>JADBJO010000352.1:37500-80000 GCA_016801955.1 Conus betulinus | reverse complement strand
ACACACACATTCTACACGGGGTGAGAACTGAGATAATTTTAAAATCATTATCACTTGATTATCACACACACACACACACACACACACACACACACACACACACACACACACACGCACACACATTCTACACAGGGTGAGAACTGAGATCTATGCATCTTTCTGATTCTTTTAATCAAGAGTGATAGCGCGCGTCGTCTACATGTATATGTTATACACACATGCACAAGTGTATAATGGATGTTTGGATGCCGATCAGCATGGCGTTCGTCATAAGCTGAATTCAGTGAAAACGTTGATCGATGATTCGTTGAACGAGTACATTTCTGTGTGTGTGTGTGTGTGTGTGTGTGTGTGTGTGTGTGTACGCGCGCGCGTGATTACATGTTTACGAATGAACAAATATTACGCGCACGTCACGTAAACGATGTTCACACAAGTGATGCTTCCATTCATCACTGAGCGTGTGTGGTTGAGAGATATCATTTTCCGTGTCCGCTTCTGCCTGACATGTTCTAAGCAACGCTTTATGCACTCTAGAAAAAAAAAAAAACACCCACACACACACACACACACACACACACACACGCATATGTTTACTATAAATTACTCTTAAGTGGATAGCGAGAGAGGTACTCGTCCTTTCAAAGTTACAGCCGCGGCAAACGTTAGCCTTTAAAAAGGAAACACGGTACACAAACACACACACACACACACACACACGCACGCACATCCCCCACCCCCTCCACCCTCAACCGCTCATTTCCATATGTGACGACAACCCGTCCTGCCCCATACGTCGACAGCGACTGGCGGTGGGGAAAAAAAAAAAGAAGTCATTTTAACCCTCAAGCAGGTCGCATTGTCTGTCGTGACAGACACGTGTGCAACATATGGAGGGGGCCTGCTGCAAGGCACACGCAGTGCGCGGGTGCACCCACAAAACGCACGACACACAACACAACACAAAGGCGCCAATGCATCCAACAACAAGAGGGCTTGCCGGAGCAGTCGAGTCAGGGCAGCGTTAATTGTATCTAGTATAGTTCAGGATACAGCGGTTCCTTTCTTCCTCTTACAAGACCTCTTTCAACTCGGCCCGGGACTGACTGACTGATGGTGGGGGGGCTCAATGTCACACATACCAACAGACTGACAAGTGACTGCCGCACTGCCTTCTGACTCACTTCTTTGTCTTTTTTTTTTTTTAACCCCCCCCCCCCCCCCCCCCCCGGGGGAAAATAGCAAAAACAAGTCTCGCAAGTTTCGAAGTAATCTGCCTTCCGCACTGCCTCTCTCTTCCAAGTTCTGCATCTGTGTCTGTCATTCATCACAGCCACTTCGGCTACGCCTAAGCTTTGAATAAAACTGTGCAAAAAGTTTCATAAAGCTGCAAATCATGGGTCTCAACACAAATTATGGCGAACATTGAACATTTAACATGCCAACAAATGTCTGAGTAAGTCGATAGCTGGCCACTCAATTACAAGTTAACATTATTGAATGTGCATCTAACCCAATGATTGCATGAAATTAATGCAACACAAAAAACAGCAGAAACTTTGCAGTGAGGGAGTGTGTTGGGGGGGGGGGGGGGGGGGGGGGGGGGGGCAGAAATCCATTTCAAATTTCAGCAACAGCAGGGCTGGATATGGTGGTGGGGGTAGGGGTATGTCTGGACCCACCCACCCATATTTTCATGGTAAAACTGGATGTGGAGTGGGGGGGGCTTTTGTACCATCAATCTTGTCTTGAACATTCATACTGGGCTTTTCTTTTTCTTCTAAATTTCACTGTAATTAAAATCTATGCTGCCATAGCAACAATGTAGCAGCAGCCATTTTGGATAGGGACATAATTTTGCAATCACAAAACAAATAAATAAGATTGGATGTAGATAGAATTTGAATGTGGACGTTCTAATCTTAACATAAAGAAAAGTTGGCATTAAGGGCTCGATGACTCTATGCTGGTCAAGGATTTGGTATTTATCTGCAATAAGTCAAAGTGGCCAGTTTTAAGACCAAATTCAGGTGATGGCTGTAATTAGTAGTAGTAGAACTATCTGTTCCTTGCATTTCTTTCAAAGACTTTGCTATCTGTGTTCATTGAAGTCTCTCTCTCCCATACATGTAATAGTAATATTTATCATTTAATGATATTGATGAGGACATTTTCATACTGCTTTCCAAAACCTCAAAGTGCTTTACAATGTATTTTCACACAGCATCTCTCTTTTCCACACACACACACACACACACACACACATGTACCTTCCATGCCATACCCAGGCATGTTCACACCCCATGGTCAAGCACACACACACACACACACACACACACACACACGCACATACACACTTACATACGTGTATACACACACATGACACCACCACCATAGAGCAGATACATATATGAGGAAGATATCTTGGTGCAGACTGCTTAAAAACATGTGTCGTTCCTGTTTGCTGTTACTGTTAACTTTTCAAACCTTCAGAGTTTACTGCCTGGGCAACCTCTCTTGCCTAGCCACTTGTCTAACCAGTTTGGGCTGACCTTTGATGATGCTTTGACAAACTCAAACATATTTTTACTTTTTCTCCATGTTTGAAAGCAAATGGTACATTCAGTTCTGGTCCAAGGACTTCACAAAGCTATCAATTGTCGATGAGTCAGCTTTCAAAACTTTTAACTTGTACAGTTTTGGAGTAACACTGGTTTGACAACATCAAGTCTGTCACCCGAGCTCGGCTCAGGAGCAGGATTGTGGCGCTGTTCAGCGGTGCCCAAGCTATATATTCGAGCGCAGGGTTGAATGAATTTAGTCTAACGACTGTTTCTCTTCTCATGAGTTATAACAAAAAAATTTAAAACAAACAAACAAAAAAAATCCCATTAATCTGCAGCTAATTCCAGGCATTACAACTAATCTTTCATAACAGGTGTACAATTTTTTTTCTCCCTTTTCTCCTTCCCTTTCTTTATGCATGACTTAACACAACCTACTGTTACTGTTAGAGTGCTTGCTTACTAGCCCAAGGCATGCATCACTGAAGGAGAAAACTTTTCAGCCTGGTCAGTGGACAGAAACCAGAAAACAATTTCCCAGCCCGAGCTTTTCAATGAACCTGATCCACCTAACTGAGCTCAGCAAGAAGCCCTGTGTTGGCAGACACCACAAAATATAAATGCTGTGAAGAGTATGTGTGAATTATCGCACTTGATTCAACCGATGTGTAGATCAATGAGCTGTGCACATCTCATACACGTGCACTCTTTCCTATTCCTTCATAATCCATGAGTTATACTATTGAATATCTGGCTCTTTTTCCTGGGTGAAATTTGCAGAAAACTTGCACCAACTTTCCACAATGGTTTTCTTTTTTTTTTGTCATGAAATTAGTTCTACAATTATATTTGGAAGACCAAAGAAAACCGGGAACATGACAAAAATGTTGTACAGTATGTCACTACTGCAAATATAGTGCACAGCGAATGTAAGGTATCATGGAAATATCAGTTTTCATTGCAAAATCATACTTGATATACAATGGGTCTGACACAGTTAAAA
Organism: Conus betulinus; assembly: GCA_016801955.1. NCBI lineage: Eukaryota > Metazoa > Mollusca > Gastropoda > Neogastropoda > Conidae > Conus > Conus betulinus. The sequence goes on along the minus strand of JADBJO010000352.1, from coordinate 76,433 downwards.
ACTGCACTCTGTTGCACTGTTACTGTGTTAGCATAAACTGTTATCTGAACTAGCGTTAAAAAAACAGATTTGGGAGTTTGATGAGATAACCAAAACAAAAAACAGCAACAAAAACTATGCCACTTGTAAAATCAATTCGGTTTAGAGACTACATCACCGCAAAAGTCTATCATTTGCTAACATATTCTGTACTTCAGTGTACTGTATGCAAACAAACAGAATCTTATAATAAGGGGAAGCTCTGCCAATCAGCCATGACCACATCTCCTTACAGCAAACCCCCATCCTCATCTACCTCAATGTGTTTCCATCCCCCTTCTTCACACCATCCTACTGCCCCAGAATGTTTTTAAAAAAACTATAGTAACAGCAGTACCTCATCCAGATACCTTACAAAAAAGTTTCTGCTTTGTTGCATAACAACATTACCATTAGACCAGGGTGTGTTTTACGACTGACTGAGAGATCCCTTTCACTAAGACAGCCCCGTCAATTGGCGGTGATGCAGACTGTGGTTATGTGCCAACACCAGAGAGGAAGGAAGCGGCACTACAAGTACACCATCCTGTTCATCAAAGTACACCATCCTGTTCATCTTCCCTAGCAGCATTCTTGACGGATGATGACATTGGGCGCGCAAATTGAATTTCAGCATGCAGCTTTGTTAGCTGAAGCCAACTCCAATTTTCAAACTTAACTATTATTACACTGATTACATATTAGTTATTACAGAAATAAACCAAACAATATGAAGATTTTTGCTTCATCCAACATTTAAACAGAGCACTGACAAGCAAATTACTTATCAACTGTGCACTGACTTTCCCTTTTTAAAACATCACGTATGCAACATTAGTGACTAGTTCATTGGCACTTCAGCAAATTAAGTAAAACACATAAACTACTTAGATTAAAACAGTTCAACAGAAATGTCAGAATGCACAATGAAAATTATGGAACTAATCATGCAGAAATAATGTATGAAAAGTATATCTATATCATATATATTTCATCCATTAATCTGTGAACTAAACATTTGTCATAAGCGTCATAAATGCTCACGGAAGTTGTGTACACCAAAATGGATTTATTAAGTAAATGGCACGAAAATTATTAAGTTGTATCTCCCCATTTATGACCAGGAAAATATGATTAAGAAAAAAAAAAAAAAGAAATCTTAAAAGGAAGGCGTCTTAATGTATGGGAGGTGGTGGATGGGGAGGTTATAAGTATAACACACTTCATTTCATGGATGAGATAAAATTGAAAATTTCTTTTGAATGATGATCTGTTTTCTTTTTTTTTTTTCATGCATCAAAGAATTCTGAAATTGTTTGTAGTCTCACATTGATCACTTCTCTTTATAACCTTCACTCTCTCTTCCAAAATCAGAATTTGTCTTTTCCTTGTGGGTCAGGTTCAGAGGGTCACTGATACTAGGAAGTGCTTAAAGAATAAACAGAGTGGTGGGGGAATGGGGTCGCATCACCAATGGAGGGTGGGTCAATGGAATCATTATCAGTCACATCACTAATTAAACAAAAATGTTTCTTGACTACAACATATAATGACTCATTCCTGAACAAGAGAGTTTTGCGAGGATAATGTCCACCCCATGTATGTATGACATGTAAAATTCAAATCAACACACAAAATAATGAAGCAGGAAAATTGCTTGCTTTTCTCTCATTTTAAAACTTCACAAGTACTTACACTTTGGCTTCCTCCAAGTGGCAGAGGTATTCATAAGCGATGTTACGCTTCCTCTGTTCATCCATCTCATCTGCTGTGAGGCGAGCATCTTCCAAGGCTGACGAATTAAAGCAACAAATGATAAATCAGAAATCATAAAAGCAAACAAAACTGAAAAGAAAAGAACTATAGTATGAGGCACATCTGAAGTGAAATGAGTATGCAGCAAGGATTCACTTGGGTTTGGATCCCCTTTTCTCTTCCACTCAAAACTGAAGGTTAATTGCTGAAACATTTCAACACACTTAGGTCCACAGCCTACTGGCACATATCCAAACATGTTATACAGAAAGGAGAGTGGATGGGGTGAGGTGTGATTCAGGGTTTCATGGGCTACCATCTGAAGCATAAATCATTAACGTTTTACTGGACAAAAAAGTGGTTTGATTTTCTTTAATTTTTTTTCTTTCCAACATATGAAAATAAAGTTTAACAAACTTTAAATTTTGTTTAGACAGATGTAGTTTCCTTGTTTTGCTGCACGTTTAAATTAATGTCCAACATCACAGAAATCTTACGAAGTGTACTGACTTTTCTTGGAGAAAGGGAATAGTGACACTTATCACCAATGTCATGATTAACACGTAACAACAGCTCAATTTAATTTTTGTTAATTTCATTGTTCATCTATACTTTGCTTCCTTAAAACAGAAGTTAAATTGTGTTTGTTTTGTACCAAAATCCCATGAAACCCATCGCAACCATGTGAAATCCTGCAAAACATTACAAAACCTTGCAAACCTTCGCAAAGCGATTATAGAGACAGAGACAGAGACAGAGAGAGAGGAGAGACAGAGAGAGAGAGAGAGAGAGAGAGAGAGAGAGAGAGAGAGAGAGAGAGAGAGAGAGAGAGAGACAGACAGACAGACAGAGATACAGAGAGACAGACATGTATACAGACAGATAGGTCAACAGGCAAAGTTTCAAGAGAGCAAGACAGAGAGAAACACACACATACACATAAAGAAAACGAGAGAGAGAGAGAGAGAGAGAGAGAGAGAGAGAGAGAGAGAGAGAGAGAAAGAAAGACAGACAGAGACTGGTTCACAGTAAGAGGGAGAGAGAGGGGAGGGGGGGGGAGTGGGGGTCAGAGACAGCCTCAAAGAGAGAGACCAAGAAACACACACACACACACACACACACACACACACACACACACACACACACTCTCCCTTACACACACTCATGAGTGAACACATGTACACACACTCATACAATGTAAAGCCCTCTCACCTTCAAATCACATCCCTCATCCCTTACGCACACACACACCACACACATACACACACTGTATACAAGTGCACACACAAACATTGTGGGTGGAAAACAGGAAAACTATTGTTAGATATTACATTAATATCATCATACTATAATGATATTAGGAACAGTAGTCCCAATGAGTACACACACACACACACACACACATCCCTCCCCTCCCCTTGCCAAGAGACTTGCACATGTTAACACACAATGATCTCCTCTCAGCTGTCTCTCCCTCTCTCTCTCACACACACACACACACACACGCCACACTCCAATAGGGCCTGCATGAAGAAATCCTCCCTCCTCTTCCCTCCTACTTCTAGTTCCACACATCAACTCATACGAGTCACAGTCCTACACACTAATGCTCCCTCAACTCTCTGCTTGATAACATGATTTTGATTATGTTAAGTCAGAGTAAATTTTGTTTGGTCATGGCAGGAAAAAAAATTACAGCAGTTCCATTTTTGATAATAATTGCTGGAGAGAAAAAAATCAAGTACCTGTCATACTCATGATTTTGCTGACTTTTAGTTTTACAAGGTTTTGTAGTTAAGTTCCATAATGTTTGGTTTAAGAAGAATGAAAATGGTATTATTACTATGTAGTGTGAACTGTAATCACAATGGGCACTGAAAAGATAGTAGTAATCACTTTATGCTCACGTTTTCCCCGTGCCGTTTTTTTTTTTTTTTTTTTTTTTTTTTTTTTTTCCCCCTTAAACACTCCAAGCCGTTACATCAACTAATTTCAACAAAATTTTCAAACTTTTTTATTTCTTGCATCCCATCATCTCCTTATTCTGTGATAGTCCTTCGCATACACCTTGACCTAAAATCTGCGAAAATAAATGAACAAAAACAGACTTTTAAACAAAACACGTAAAACAAAAACAACAACAAAGAAAATGGAACTCACTTCTGTAATGCGGCTTGTATTCTGCTGAAGTCTCCATTTTGATAAAATAATTTATTAATCCTTATGGAATCAGCGAAGCACAAACAGATAAGCTCTTTCAGCGGCGCGAATGTAAATCCGATTGTTATGCGCTGTGTACAATGTACGATATAGCGCAGCACATTCAACCACTGTGACAGTGGCTCACGGCTGCTGACGACACTGTCAACGCGGTGTCAACAAAGGCCTGTAGCAGACGACTCTGACGTGTAGACTGTCCTCGCTTCACAAACACTCACACGTTCATAAGGATCATATACAAGAAACTAGATTAGTGGATGACGTCGCTGATAAAATTCCAAAGCAAAGAAACTCCATAAACAAAGATTGTAAGAGTCACGTCACAGCCATTTCCACGAGAAGCACAACAACCTGTTGAGAAGTTCCCCTTTCCACTTGAATGAGGCGCCCAGAGGGATGGGTTAGTTTGAACGATTTCGCGGGAACTGTGGGTAAAGCACATAACCCTTGAGGACCCTCCAAGTCTCGTTAAACTGCGCGAGAGGCGAGGAGTTAAGAATTGTTTACAAATGGCGACGGACGATCAGTAGCAACTTGCTGAACAAGTTTTTAAATTTCAATCTCGTCCATTTCAGGTAAAGTCTTGTTATGTAGTTCTTTATGTAATATATGGATGAATAATTTTTAGTAAGATTTGTTCCTTTATTAGACAATTATGATCGCCTGAAAGAGTTCGAAGTTTACTTTTTTTTTTTTTGCTTCCGTTTACCTTTGTCATGGATTTGATTAGACTCTTCAACATAATACTTGCTTGTAATAAACAATTTTATTATACTGGCTTTAAGCAATTTTGGCTTTGTTTAAATAAAATCCAGTTTTAGAGATATACTGCCCAGAAATTTTTACTCTTATCTGCAAAGTTATGTATTTTCACCCGCTAGTCTCCATACTGCACAGAAAAAGGACAAAAGAACATTTGTTTCTTTTCCTCACACACAGTTGTCAACTGGAATATCAGATCCAAAGAAAATGACAGTAGCAAACCTCCTTCCAGTCCCTGTTCATCAGAAACATTGTTGTTAATCCATTGCACCACCACTCACTGTCATGATAACATGAATTATTGACTAAAATGAAATATGAATTTGATGGATAAAAGGACTGAGCTAGCCTTCGACTGGACCAACGGTCATGAAAAAAAAGTATATATATATATATATTTTTTTAAAAAAAAAATATGAACTCTAAATCTGAAAAGCTTAACCCGTTCACTGCCTGAAAATATTACATAACAAAGGCTGGTCCAGTGCCAGGGAAATCTAATGATTTGGGGGTAATAATTACAAAAAAATTCTAGCTCAGAAACTACAAAAGATATAAATATGAAATATATATGATTTTTGAAGGAAATTGAATGGAGATTTTGAATCTGGGCTTCTTTTGTTTTAATTTTGATCATAAAAAAATATTTAGGCATTTAGATTTGGATAGATTTTTTTGCACAATCAAAAACATATGTATTTACCACTACAGCTTCACATCCAAAAAAGAACACAAAGCAAAAAAGTTGAAAATAAAGTTTGTATTGTCACACTACACCTGTAAATGAAAGTAAAACAGTCTAGAAGTCTATCCAGATGCTCACACCTCATGCAGACAGGTCAGTTCACGACCATGCCCCCCCTACCCCCACCACGCCCCCTTGCTGGACTTCAACCCTCTCTTTCACTCCTCCTCTTCCCCTACCTTTCCTGCTGCCCGTGTCACGCCGCGAGCAGGCCGCGCTCCCCTCTCGCGCTGACTGACACGTCGCAGGCCACTCGCACACAGTGCAGAGTACACACTAGGCTAGCTCGTTCGACATTGGTAACCAGTCAGCTGAACACACTCTTGAGATCGCACAGCACGACTCAATAACTGACGAATATTGTCGGCAATTCCATCACTATCATCGTCTCACCTTCATGCTCGAGTGAGTCGCTGAATGAAAGATTATTATTTTTTTTGTCAAAAATGATTAGCAGAGCCCGCTCAGCTGTGTAAGTACGTTGATTTTGTTGCTACGCTCGTCGAAGGTTGCGCCGCCATCTTTGCAAGCGAGACAAAGCGCTGGCTGGTCATCCAGTCAGTGATGAGGAAAAAATGGTCTTTCCCCTCACGTGTGGTCATTTGCATATCATTTTAATACTGCAGACATATAAGGCTTACTACGCACACTCTATTTCAGTCCTTTGATAGGAATAGTAATGAATGAAAATTCAAGAAAAATGCATGACGTCAGTGGACGGCCCATAGGCACTGGAAGTACATTTTTACTACGGCGTCAGCTGACGGCTTAAAGGCACTCAACGGGTTAAAATGGAATTAAGATATGACCTGTATAAAATCATTGTGGTGTGAACTTATATGTTGTGAAATTATATGGTTTGAAATATTAGTGATAATAATGGGATTGATTTTCTTACTGATATAAAAAATGGTGCTATTACTATTATCATTATTTTATATATTTATTTATTTATTTTTTTTTTGAGCTACTGTCTCTGTGAGAAATCAATGAATCTGTGTGCACGCTGATAACGGTGGTAAAGTCTAGGGGGCTTTAGGGGCCTTCATCCAATATATAAATCAAGAGTGTCTTTAAAACATTTCTGAAATAGCGGATGGGGGTTCTGGAAGCTGCCTGGACTGTGCCCTCAGAGAAAGTGCAATAAAAAAAAGGCAAAACCGTATACATATACCGGGAAAATAAGATTTAAAGAAGGAAGAGCAAATGGGAATATGAGAAGGATGGAAAGTGATTTGCAGAATGTAATACTGTGGAGTATTAAAAATGAAAAAAAACAGTGACTGAAACTGAAAAAGCTAAACTCCAAATACAGTTTACATTTTAGCACCATCCATATACAGTATATTATGGATGTAGATGTTCATATGAAATATCTCTCCATGTGCTTACCAGTCTAACAACTGACAATGGTATACATTTGTGTATGTGTGTGTGAGTGTGTCTCTTTGTTAGTCTCTTTTTGTGTTTATTGGATTGTGACTGAATACACTTTTGCGAATTGTTCAACTATTGAAATATTTGTTCCAAATTTTATATATATATTGGGGTTTTTGTTTGTTTGTTTGTTTTTTCTATTACTGCTTGCCCTTTTTTGTCCACTAAAAAACAAAAACAAAAACAAAAACAAACAAACAAACAAACAAAAAAAAACCCACCTTCATAGATGGAGCATATGAAACATACATTTACAATACTGAAACTGTATAAATTTTCTTTCATTCACTCACAGATCACTTGATTGTGATGTATGAAATTCTTTATTCAGTCTTAGACAAATAAGAAGTTTATAACATAATTAATGGCACAAAATTCTTGGATATAAATTTGAATTAACATGTACATCATAGGCTAAAAACAAATGTATGTGTAGTCAGTGACTGAATGTGAGAGGAATTTTTGATTGTATCATATGATTTAACATGTGTTCATATACATGTTCATGATAATCTTGCTGAAAGGATTAAAAAGATTTATTTACACAAAAACACACACACACACACACACACACACACACACACACACACACACACACACACACACACACACACACAGACACACAGAAGGGGCGTAAAAAGCCTAAATAGGCTAAGTAGTTTTTTGATACACAATCCTGATCCTGATCCTTCAGGTGGACATCTGAAGGTGGACAGAGAGAGAGTAAAGAGAGCCAGAGACATAGGGAGAGAGAGAGAGAGAGAGATGAGAGGGAGGGAGGGAGAGATGGAGACGAGTGACAGAGGGAGAGGCTGAGGATGGAAGGATGGACAGACAGATGACCAGCTCCATAGAGTTACATTTCTGTTGTTTTATTTAAGTACTTAGCAGCTCCATACAGTTGCATTTCTTTGTTTTAAGATATAAGTACTGTCTGCAATTTTTACCTTCTTAGCAGAGAGCTATACCTTCAGCTCACCTTATGAAAGTAAATGCATCTTTGAAGAGAAGTTTGTTATGAGTGAATCTGTTCTGGAAGGAAAAAAAAAAAAAAAAAAAAAGAAGCAAATATTAATTCTTCTTTTTGTACATGAACAAGAAAATATTATAAAGAAGAAGTAAATCAGTGACATCAACAAAATTAAGAAACAAAACTGTGCAATAAAAATGATATTTCTTTCTAAAGGTGTTTTAGTTTACCAGTCAAAGCAGAAATGATTTTTTAACATTTTTTTTTTCACAGTATTCATTACCATTGCCAGCCCTGTCTTCTACCGAAAAAGATCTATCTGCACACTTCCGGACTGTTCTTTCTGCCTGTACCCAGTGGGTTTCCTCCTGCTTCAGCTCTGCCTCAGTACCTCTACTAGGGCTGTTCCTGGGTCTCTTTGTTCTCTCCTGCAGGTATCAGGTCAGTGTCTGGTGGGTGGTGTTTGGATGCTGGCTCTCAAAGGGATTTGCACTTTATTAAATTTTTTTTTGTACCTGGTGTGTGTATTTAAAGTGTCAATCACTGATTATTTTCCACGCTTTATTTCATGCCTCCCTCCTGTTTTGTCGTAAACTCTAGATAAGTAGATTTGTAACTGTTGACATTTTCAGAATGAAAATCTGTGAAAAGTGAAGGGAAAAAAGTTTGTAAAACAGGTGTTTCTCAATTTTTTTTTTTCCACTCTTTGGGAACTGCTGAACATGATTTTCTGATTTTACCTCCCAGAGATTGGCTTGTAAGCATGGAGTTACAGTAGTTGAATGATATTAGGTTAGATTTAAGGAAAAAAAAAAAAAAAAGATTAATGGTATTAGGTTAGATTTCAAAGAAAAAAAAATTTGGATCAAAGTTATATAAATAATGATATGAATTAGTTATGAAGGTCTCCTTCTTAAATTGAAGGTAGCCAGTTTTGACATGCTGGGAGGAGGACACAATCCATTTGAAGTTGTGTCATGAGTAACTGTCTAAAACTATAGCTGTCACATAGTTTGCATAGAAGAGTGGCTTACTGAGTTTGAAACTGAATTCTTCAGTGTTCTGAAAAGCATCTCCAACAGTCTGGATACTCTGGCAAATGTTAGATTTTGGCACTACGATGCCATTTTCTGTTTTTAATGTTGTTTGCTTGCCCAGAACAGCTTAAGATTCATTTGGAATAGAAATGCAAGACACGTTTGCATTTTTTTATGTTGACAGGGTCTTTCTGCAGTTTTAGCATACACTGAAGCAAAGGAATATTATGCTAAGAGCCAATTATGACTGATTGTCACCTCCCCTTAGGATTATAATAATAATGGAATGATGTAGGACTCGAAAGTCCAGCATGTGTCAGACACCTACAGGGCTTAAATCAAAGCCATGACCAAATGTTTACATGTGTGAGTATGTCTGTATGCACACACACACACACACACACACACACACACACACACACACACACACACACACACACACACACACAGAGGCGTGCGCACACACACAGGCGTGCGCACACACACACATGCACACACACACAAGCACACACACACACACACAAAAAACACACAAATACACATGCAAAATCACACACTCAAACATTCACATACAAGGTCACATGCATATGTACATGTAAAGTCACATACATGCATATACACCTGCAAAGTCACACACACACACACACACACACACACACACACACACACACACACACACACACACACACACACATGTGTATGAGTAAAACACATACTCTTGCACAGACACATGTGCACACACACACACACACACACACACACACACACACACACCACACACACACACACACACACACACAGAATGACAAATATGATTGCACACTTATGGCATATTAGTTTACTTGATAACTTCTTCCAGTATGTCGTGTTGAAATATTTTGTTGTGGTAGGTTTTAGCCTGCCTGCATGCACATTTTTTGTTCATTTCAAAGTTAATGCATTCACACACATGATGAAAGAGCCTGCTGCTTTGGGTATATTGCTTATACTGGTTCTATCTGAACGATTTTCATTTTATACATAATGTTTTTTTTCCCCCCCACCCCCTTCACTGTCTTGGCTTGGAAATTTTCAAACCCAAAACATGAATTCTGAACTTGGAAGGGAAAGTATTTCATTCAATTTTGGAGCTGTTTTCTTTTCATTGTTGCAAGGGAAACTGGCTTCTTTATTTAATGTCATCACCCTTGCAAGTTTTATGAATTAGATGTGTACAGAGTGCACCTTTCAGTTCGGAACATTTCTGGGCTGGGAAAATTAAGGATCTGATGACATTTTGATTTATTGACTTATCATTATTTTTTTTTCCATTATGTTATGGCTTTTCTTGTGCTTATTTAAAGCTACTACATTTAGTCCATATGTGGTTGACAAATGTACCCCTGAAATATAAAATTTTTGCTCAAAGTTAACATGCAGCAAGTGTCAGAAAAAGGTTATATGCATTGAATTCCCAGAGGAAAATCTACAGATTGAAATAGTGGGAGTTCTGTGGATTAGCATGTGTGTTTCTTGTTTGAGTGCTCTCTCTCTCTCTCTCTCTCTCTCTCTCTCTCTCTCTCTCTCTCTCTCTCTCTCTCCACATTTGACACTATATCTGCAGAGCGAAAGCAGGTTTATTACACGTTTTGTAGCAATGTTTATTATGCTTTTAAAAAGAGAGAAGAAGAAAAACTGCGAAAATCTATTTCAACTGTGTAATATTTTTGTTGTTTTAGTATTAAAAGGGTAAAATGGGGAAACTGCATAGAAAATACCTGAAAGCAATTTCCCAGTTTATTATCCTACGCAGTAAGGAATGATATATTTTTGTTTTGTAGATTGTTTATAGTTTGGTGTATGTGAGTACTTTTCTTATTTGGTGTCTTTACATGATGAATGTACCTCCTTTGCATACAGACCGGTGGCCTTGCAGTAAACTTTTTCAGAGTTCAGAGTTCTCTCTCTCTCTCTCTCTCTCTCTCTAGGATGTTTGAAATCAATGCTAAATTTAAATATATTATAATTTATTGAGCTTGCATAACCTAAATCAATCAATGTCTTTTATTATGGACCTCTCTCTCTTTCTCTCTCTGTCTGTCTGTCTGTCTGTCTGTCTGTCTGTCTGTCTGTCTGTCTGTCTGTCTGTCTGTCTGTCTCTCTCTCTCTCTCTCTCTCTCTCTCTCTCTCTCTCTCTCTCTCTCTCTCTCTCTCTCTTCTCTGTGTGTGTGTGTGTGTGTGTGTGTGTGTGTGTGTGTCTCTCCTCTCTCTCTCATCTGTGTGTGTGTGTGTGTGTGTGAGAGAGAGAGAGAGAGAGAGAGAGAGAGAGAGAGAGAGAGAGAGAGAGAGAGAGAGAGAGAGAGAGAGAGAGAAGAAGAAAGAAGAAGAAGAAGAAGAAGAAAATTTATGTATTTGACCCTGTTTTGAGTGAGGACATTTATTTTCATCCTTTGCTTTTATGTCATTTCTTGTCCAGCTTCCTGCCCTTTTCCTGGATTTGCTGTTGCCAGTTTTTCTGCATGAGGGATCACTAATGCTGATAATATCACATACAATGATACATGATGATTGTATTAATTCAAGATCATAAGGGATCTTTTGGCAACTTAATTGTTGGTTCCATGATGTTGGATCAATAACTTGCTTCTTGAACATTTGTACCCTGAACATTCATTGTCCACAATATCAACTTTTGTTTTATTTACTGTTGTCACAACGTATACTTCTCTGCTCAGAAGGTTGAAAAAGGTACTGACGGATCAGATCGAAGATGGAATTCAATTCTAATTTTCTCTGCAACGTCTTCGTTTCTCAGATCTATGGAAGCATTAAACTTTGATTGTGTAGGCACTACCCAGCAACCAGTCCCAGTCTCACATACTTCAATCAATAATTGAAGCTAAGCAGCTTTCACAGAGACAGGGGTTTTTAGCCTGTGTCCGTCTGCTGCTTTGACACCCAGGATTCTGTTTTTGCGAGAAAGCTGCTTGGTGGTGAAACTGGGTTTTTACTGTTTTTGATGATTTAATATAATTTGCATTCAATAGTCAGAATGATTATGGTTGTGAAGCTATTCATTCTCACAATCTTAGTTTTCATTGTATGTGGCCTCATGAGTTTGGGAATAACTGCATATTATTGTGCATTGCGTGTAGTTGACAAATCTGAAGAGGAAGAACAAAAAGCATGAAACATTTGTTCATTTTGGTGTTTTGCCGAGAACTGAAATGATGTTGAGTTAGTGTTAGTGTTAGTGGGTTTTTTTTTGTGCTATGAAATAGCAAGAAACTGACAGTATGGTAGTCAAATGGAAAGACCTCTCATTTCAAGCAAAGCTTGGATGTGCTAAAAGTATATCTTATCTTTCACATCCTATGTATGCTTAATTAACAGAGATTTAAGTATGTGTAAACTTTGAGTAAGACGGTGTTTGATTGAATCTTTTAACTTTGCTGCTGGAAGTGTATTACCCTATCGAACACACAGCACAGCATAAGCATTGGTTTATACAGTTATAGTTGATTTTAAAATGAGTGTACATTTAATCAACTAAAAAAAGTGATTGAAAGCCATTGCAATACATGTAGCTGTTAGTATCTCAGGGAAATGCAGCCTATCCTCACTCAATAAAAGATCAAATTAAGTGTGACATGATTTCAGTTAATTTTGGTGACACTTTCGAAAGAATCTGTGCTGTAAAACAAAAACTACAAGTCCAGATGCATCTTCTTTAAGTAACCAACAACCCTTCAAAATAAGTACAAGAAGGCCTTCTGATAATTACTTGCTTTCCTCAGTTGACATTCTGCAGATCTGTCACAGAACATGTACCTATCCAGGCAAATGGCAGGCCACAGAGAGCCTTTTTCTGGGGGGGCAAGAGGATTGCTTGATTTCCTTGCCACGCACACAGGCACCATTCATTTTAGGCAGACGTATCTTTATATTGTTAGGTTGAAAGTAAAGATTGTTTACAAAACCAGCTTACCACATTTCAAAGCAAGTTGCATGTGACATAGTAGTATTAGTATGATGTAACAGTTTGATGCATGCAGGTCAAAGGTGAAGACACTACATGATTACAAAGCTGGTTTTGGTGAAGGCCATTAGGGAGATGCGTTTTTGCCATGCATGCGTTAGTAATCTCTTTGTCTCTGTCTCTATCTCTCTGTCTCTCTGTCTCTGTTTCTATCTCTCTGTCTTCTCTGTCTCTCTCTATATGTAAAAAAAGGAAAGAAAGAGGGAGACAGACAGACAGACAAACAAAGAGACAGAGAGAGACTGAGAGAGAGAATAATTTTGATGTTTAGGAAAAAAATCTTCATTTTGTATTGGTAACATGCAAATGAAATATTTTCATTCTGTTTATTTTTCAGTACCGAAGTTTGTCTTGGAGTTCCAAGTCCAGCTGCAGCTACCCTGCACGTTTTCTGTCATCAGTTTAGAGGAGCAGACATTCGAAAATGAGTCTGTCACGTCGAGCTCGGAACCAGGGGTATGTGTGTGAATCCACCATGGGACACAACTCATGACTACAATGCTATTGCAGTCGGTGGCTCACGAACTTTGCCACCAGTTGCCACAACTCACAGAGATGGGGCTATTCAAGAAATTGTTGTCAGCTCTGATATTCCCACCCACATTAATACCCTGGACAAGCGCATTAATCAGCTGGAAGAACATGTGACAGTAAGTATGAGAGAGAGAGAGAGAGTGTGTGTTTGTGTGTGTATGCTTGCTGTGTGTATGTTTGTGAATTTGTAAATGTATATAGATATGTTTTTGGGTGAGTGTTTATGTGTTTTTTTTCAGTCACTCACTCATAAGTATGCCTTTTACATTCTTTCTCCATAAGTTTTACGTACAGACACAGACACCACATGCATCTTTCTGTTCACCATATGGTCAGTATTTCTCTCAAAATCAAATACAGTCTCACTATTTCTTTCAAATTCAAATACGGTCTCACATATAAAATGGCACAAGCAGGTAAGCCCTTTAACCTTCCTATCTACGAGTGCTGTCTGAAAATTACGCCCCTTTGGATTCTGAACAGTCAATGTTAAGTCCAGCAAGCTTGAGTGGTTTTCAAGAAAGTTGGAATCGCAAGGAATTCTGGGAGGCAGTTTTCCATTAAGGTACATCCTGCAGCTTCCGTGAGGCTAAAACAGAGTGTGTGGCACTGCATGTACCATTTGGCTGTTTTGTCAAAGTTAGAGGACGGAACACATGAGCAAAGGAACAATCAAAACATGAAAGGGACCCAAAGGATAAAATCTGGGGGAGCTGAAAACATTTCAAAAGACAAAGGCAGCTGTTTTGAAAATTAAACATAAATGAATGCTTAGTGTTAATGACAGAATCAGAATATTAGAGATGGAAGTAAACTATATTGTACATCATGTGGCCATTGATAAAGAACATTTAAAGTACGCTTTTAGCACCTTTTGTAACTAAGACTCCATGTCTCACAATGGACTTGTTCAGGAACAACATGTCCTTAAGAGTCTTTGGTTAATTGGATGTTAGTCTTACCAGTTGGTGTATCAGTTGCTATGACTGAACAAAATGATATTCCTGTGTGAAAGGACTCTGTTTTAAGACTGATAAGGGAAGTATCTCCTCAGGATTACATGAAAATGAGACTGCGCATGTCTACAGCAATGATGGCCCTTTCATGCTTATGATTCTTCTTCGTGATGTATGGATACATTCAATATATCTGTTTGTCTGTACCATTTTTTTTTCATATTTCTCTTAGAAACAAACACAAATCACATACATAAAGTTTTTGTGTCTGGCTGTCTGCTTGTTGTTCTTTCTCACTTTCCCCCCTTACAGCCTAAAGCATGCATGTTTGTGTGTGTGCGCATGCACACACACGTGCGCTCAAACACACACACATACATACACACACACACGCACACACACACACACACACACACACACACACACACACACACACACACACACACACACACATACATGTACAGTCACACAGCTTCACACAGACACACACACACATGCGCACACACACACACATGCACGTGCACGCACACAGTGAAAGATAGAAAAGAACAAAAATACAACTGGAGATGCATACATCCCCCCACAATATACACACACTTACCGTCTCCTTCTCTCCACTCCCTTCCGTCCTCCGTAACAAACTGTACAAATACACTTGCACCAAAAGACACTGACCATTGTCAAGGAAAATGAGTACTGACTGGACAGTGAGCAGGATATACATGTTGATGTCTTGGATCTAACAGGCCCAGGAGCGCACCACCCAGGGACTGATTGACCGGGCATACAAAATCAAAGAGGATGTGATTGACAGCCTCAACTTCACGCATGGCACTTGGAACGAGGAGAAACAGGCGCGGGCACTGCTGCAGGAGCATATCCGCACCATCACCGCTGTCGTCAACCGTCTGGGTGGAGATATTTCAGTAAGTCATTGAAAAAGTCATTTTTTTTTTTTTTTCTCATCTTCTGCATGATCTTTTCTCCTTCTGTTGAATGTGACCCTTATTTCATTCTCATTTACTATGCAACGCAAACATGTTTTTGTTTTTTTTTCGTCCTTTTTTTTTTTTTTTTTAAATGAATGGATACTAAATCAGAATGGCAACATCAAAAAAAAAAAAGAAAGAAAAAAAAAAAAAAAAAAAAAAAAAAATCAACTTTTGTCATGTGTTGTTGGTGGATGAATAAGTGCCCAGATAGCAATTTGATGAAAGATGTTTTTAAGTGTTTCAGCTTGTTGTTTCATGTTGTGCAGGTTTATTAGTATGTGAAAGGAATTTGATACATCAATTTTTCTGCAATAAACCTCTCTCTCTCTCTCTCTCTCTCTCTCTCTCTCTCTCTCTCTCTCTCTCTCTCTCTCTCTCTCTCTCTCTCTCTGTCTGTCTGTCTATGATTGTAAAAGGTGCATGACAAAAGTACCATTTTGTGTATGCATGCAGTGAGAGTGGATTTTAAAGAAGGGAGTGGATTTCTGTGTGGTAATACTGCCTCAACCTGCAGACTCTTACGTTTCCATGTCAGTGCTACGCATTTCATGCAGCCATTTTTAGGCTGGATCACGCTGCATGCATGTGAGGACTATCTTGAAGCTAGGAAATAGATAGCAGGTCCTCCTGACCTATCTGATCTGAATGGAATCGATGTTGTATTGACCTCAGGCCATAGAGGAGTCCATCAAAGCCCGAGACAACGCTCACGTGGGAACCAACAATGCAGTGAAGAACCTGGAGGTTCACCATGTGGCCACGCTCACAGACCTCAAGGGCCGCATCGTGCGCTGCGACTCGGCCATCGCCAAGCTTGGCACAGATGTGAGGTCCTGCTTTGATTCCATCCGGCAGCTGAACCACCAGCAGCAGGAAGTCTCCAACCGCATCATGGACAGGGTCAATGGCATTGAGCAACAGGTGAGTAAGGAGATGCAACAACGGCAGTCAACAACAGATATACAGGTAGGAGAGTTGCCAACAAAAGGGAAGAAGCAACAGATAAACAGTTGTGAGAGATGCTATAAAGATGCCAACAAAAGGCATTAAGCAACAGATGAACAGTTGTGTGAGAGATGCTATAAAGATGCCAACAAAAGGCATTAAGCAACAGATGAACAGTTGTGAGAGATGCTATAAAGATGCCAACAAAAGGCATTAAGCAACAGATAAACAGTAGTGAGAGATGCTATAAAGGTATTAAACAAGAGATGAAT
This sequence comes from Conus betulinus, assembly GCA_016801955.1. Classification (NCBI taxonomy): domain Eukaryota; kingdom Metazoa; phylum Mollusca; class Gastropoda; order Neogastropoda; family Conidae; genus Conus; species Conus betulinus. The sequence continues at coordinate 59,772 of JADBJO010000352.1, read as the reverse complement.
AGATATGAGAGATGCAATAAGAAGCATTAAGCAACAGATGAACAAGTGTGAAAGTGCAGTAAAAGGCACTAACCATGAGGTAAACAGGTGTGAGAGTGCAGTAAAAGGCACTAACCATGAGGTAAACAGGTGTGAGAGATGCAGTAAAGGGCGCTAACCATGAGGTAAACAGGTGTGAGAGTGCAGTAAAAGGCACTAACCATGAGGTAAACAGGTGTGAGAGATGCAGTAAAAGGCACTAACCATGAGGTAAACAGGTGTGAGAGATGCAGTAAAAGGCACTAACCATGAGGTAAACAGGTGTGAGAGATGCAGTAAAAGGCACTAACCATGAGGTAAACAGGTGTGAGAGTGCAGTAAAAGGCACTAACCATGAGGTAAACAGGTGTGAGAGATGCAGTAAAAGGCACTAACCATGAGGTAAACAGGTGCAAGACGACGCAGTAGAAGCCACTGAGCAACAGAAAAAACAGGTCTGAGAGAGATACAATAAATGCATGAAACCACAGATGAATAGACATGAGAGATACCAGAAGGGAACTGTCAACAGATGGAAGACTTAAGACGGAGAAAATGCAGTGAAAAATGGTAGACAACAGACTAACAAGCATGAGAGATGCAACAAAACACATTAACACAACAGGTGAACAGATGTGAGAGAGGCATTGAAAGGCATTAAACAACCAATGAACTGTCTAACAGATGTAATAAGAGGAATTAGAGAACAGATGAACAGGTGTGAGAGATGAAATAAAAATGGCAGAAGACAACATATGAACAGATGTGAGGTATAATCAAAGACAGCAGACAAATAGGCCAGTGTGAGGAGATACAGACCAGTAAACAACAGATGATAAAGTGCAAGAAATGCAACAAAGGTAATTGGCTGACAACAGGTGTGTGTGTGTGTGTGTGTGTGTGTGTGTGTGTGTGTGTGTGTGTGTGTGTGTGTGTGTGTGTGATAGATATAATAAGGAAAAAACCTAACAAGCAGGTTAGACAACATTAGAGAACAGACGAATTGGTATGATGGAACAATTAAAAAAAAAGAAGTTTTAGTCAACAGATGGACAGGTAAGAGGGATATTATTAAAAAGCTTTAGTCAACAGATGGACAGGTAAGAGGGATATTATAAAAAGCTTTAGTCAAGAGATGAATAGGTGAGGGATATGACAAAATAACATTCAACCATGGATGAACAGGTGTGAGGCATATAATAAATAGGCATTGAACAACAGGTTGAAGAGATGTGAAACTATAATGACAGACATTTGATCACGGATGAGCCGTAAGTGAAAATGTAATTAGAATGTAACAGAAGGCAGTTGGCCACAGAAGGAGAGATGTGACTGATTTAATAAAAGGCATTAGGCAACAGGTGAAAGGTTGTGAGAGATGTAATAAAGGGCATTAGGTGAAGAGGTGTGAGAGAGATATGATAGAAAGCAATTCACAACTGATGATTAAGTGAGAGCGATGTAACATTAAGGGACAGACAACAGATGAATAGATGTGAGATGTAAAAGACATTACGGAAAACGGTGAACAACATATAAACATGTATTTCACGTGAAGGGGTGTGCCTGTGATGACTGTAGCGAGTGTAAACCTACATAAAGCAACCAGAGATTGAGCATCTAACTCTTAAAAACATACTGAGTACAGGACAGCCTCTCAGTCATTAAGCCTGTTTGTTTTCAGCTCATCGCCATCAACAACAAGTGGAGCGTAACTCAGGAGAAAGCCGCATGAAGCTGACCCACCTGGAGGGGGACACCAACACCCAGATGTCCATGATTGACGCCAAAACACGCCAGATGGTGGACGACATGAAGAACATGATGTCCTCCCTGCAGACCAACCTGGATGCCGAGAGGGAGCGTTCTGAGCAGCGAATCCTCTCCATGATTGATAAGAACAATGCCTCCAAAGATCTGATGATTGTACGTGGTTTTGTGGGGTTTTTGAAGGGATGTGTGGGTCTCTCTCTTGCTGCCCATGAGTTTTCTTGCTTTTGTCCTCTCTCTTTTTAACGGGAATCAATTTTTCCTCATCCCTCGGTTAACATGCTCTAAATGCTGGCCCCATGAGAAGTGGAGGCCTCTGATATCCCCCTCCCCAGTGATTTACACTGTGGGAACAGCAGTTGCTTTCTCCAGTTTGTTGGTATGCAAGGTACTTGTTATAACTTTCCTGACGTGCATAGACTTATGTCCAGGAAAAATGGGATGTATGTATGTAGTTACTTTTGAGTGAGGTCAACCTTGTCTTTTAATCCTTTAAAGTATTTAGTGATGTTGTTTGCTTTTTCTTGTGCCTGTGATTGTAACATGCACATGTGTGTGTGTGTATGTGCATCCATGTTTACACCCATGGGAATGCTTGTATACATTTATGAGCAGTTGCTTATGTCTGTACAAGCATATGGCTAGAAAATCATGCTTGAATGCCTCAGGGTTGATTTCAGTAAGATATAAAAATATATTTATAAATCCTTCACATAGAGATGATGCCCCCCACTCTCCTTTCAAAACATACAGAAAACAGAAATGCAACGATATGATTTATGCTTGAAGGCAGTGTTCTACCTGTGTGTAATCAGGAAAAGCTAGAGAAGCGGCTGGACGACATGCAGTACGGTCTGGAAGCCCGCATCCTAAAGCTGGAAGAACTGCTGGCTGAATCCAGAAGTCACATCACTGATGTGCAAAATGTAAGTGTGATTTGCTTTTATTGTTCATGCATTTGTTTGTTTGTTTATTATTGATTTTGGTCAATCATTTCAAAATGCTATGACAATGAATGTGTGTGTGTGTGTGTGTGTGTGTGTGTGTGTGTGTGTGTGTGTGTGTGTGTGTTTGTGAGGTGTGTGTGTGTGTGTGTGTGTGTGTGTGTGTGTGTGAGTGAGTGTGAGGTGTGTGTGTGTGTGTGTGTGTGTGTGTGTGTGTGAGAGAGAGAGAGAGAGAGAGAGAGAGAGAGAGAGAGAGAGAGAGAGAGAGTGTGTATGTGTGTGTGTGTGTATGTGTGTGTGTGTGTGTGTGTGTGTGTGTGTGTGTGTGTGTGTGTGTGTGCGATTGTTTTTTTTTGAGTTATGTACCTTTATTTTAACCTTTCCCTGCTTAAGAAATCAGATTGGAGAAGAGAGACACCAGATCCTGTAAGTAAACATTGTATTGTTAATCTTTTACCACTTTTGACAGGCAGTTTTGTTGGTTTTATTTGACTTCATTCATAGCATTTTGATTTGTTCATATTTTGTTGGGTTGGTTCAAATAAATGGTTATCAGTTTTAAGACTTCCTTTATCAAGTCTGTCAGGTTTATGGGATTTAGTTTCAAAGCGAGGTAACTGAAGACGGAAATTGAAGCAAATTTGAAAAAGAAAGGATATCAGTTCTGCAGGACAATCCAGACAAACAGATTACAGCACAAAACGCAACGCATTTCGACCTCTTGGGTCTTCTTCAGGCAAAAAACAAACAACATTTAAGACAAAGAAAACAAAGAACGAGCAACCACTCATCTTCTGATTCTTGGTGCAAAATGGGTGTTGAATGAAAATGAAGGGGACCATGGGAGTTAATATAATGGTGATGACAATAATGATGATAATGATAACAATAGCAATGATAGCATGATGATGAAAATATTTAGATAATAAGAGGAGGACTACTGTTACTTTCAGTGATGATATGAGGATGATAGTTGTAGTATTAATAGTGGCTAAACACACAGAAGAGGAGAAAGAAGAGGGGTTGGAGGGTAGTAGAACAGCAGGGTTGGTTGGTTTGTTTTTGTTATTGTTGAATGGTGCTCATACACCTACACGTACACACACACATATTCTCAGGACAGAGGTAAAGGGAAACTGATGTGGACGGGATTATTAGAAAAGTAAACAGTACTGTTGGATGATGATCATTGTTGGATGTGAAATAATGTTAGTATTAATGTAATACTTTTGTTTGGAAAGAATTGGAAATAATCAATGAGAAAAGGGTTAACATGTCTAAACACACACAGACACAGGCATTCACACACGCACGCACACATGCACGCACGCACACACACATACACGCATGCACGCACGCACGCACACACGCACACACACACACACACACGCACAGGGGAAAACATGCAAACAGCATTACTGGAAAAGTAACAGTACTGTTGAATGATGATCACATGACACTAATTCTAATATCATAAGTGAAATAATATTGGTATCAATAGAATAACACTGGTTGGAAAGAAATGGAAATGATCAATGAGAAAGGGGTTGATATTTTTAAAAAAAAAAAAAAAAAAAGGAGAGAGGGGGCAGGGGCTGATATACCCACATCTCCACCTACATACAGGACAGAGGGAAGAGGGAAGGGAAAATCATGTGGAGGAGACAGTATAGGAAATTGACAGAAAGTAAGATGGAGAAGAGGGAAGGAATTGGTACCTGAGTAAAGATGAGATATGTTAAATGGAGAGGATGTAGGGAGGGGGGAAAGGAGATAGCTGTAAGTTGTATATGAGGTAAATAGTAAGGGTATGGCAGTGTGAGTATATGTTGGTGGAGGATATAGTGGGCAGGTCTTGCGGTGGTGGGTAGCGCATTCTACTTTTGAATGTTCATGACATGAGGGTGGAAGGTTGAAGAGGAGGGATTTTATAGGGGATCAAATACCTGCCGTATACTAATCATAGGAAATATGGAAGAGGGAAGGGAAACTCATGTGTGTGTGTGAGTGGAGTGGGGAGGGTCGTGTACCAAGTTGAAAGAAAACCAGGAATAGAAAAGGGGAGGATAGGTGTGTGAGTAAAGAGTGCGTTAATAAGAAGAAAATGGAGAGAGTGTGGGGAGCGGTTAAAGGAAGGTATCTGTAGCTTATATATGAAGTAGATAGTGGAAGGTATGGTAGTGTGTGTGTATGTGTGTGTGTGTGTGTGTGTGTGTGTGTGGTGGAGGATATTGCTGGCTGATGTTGCAGTGATGGATATGTATATGCTACTTTTGGATGTTGATGCCAAGGGGGTGCAGGGTTCTGAGTTTGGCAATAAGATATGACTGCGGCATGAGGTGCTCCAAGTTGTCACTCTGTGATTGCCTATGGGATTGATCCATTTTCCCATGATTATCAACAGTCTGTCATGCTTATGGGATTTGATCCATTTTCCCACATTTTAACTTATCATACAAATATCAGGACACATGTCGATATATATTTATACAAGGAGTTCTATAATAGTGCTGCTTCTGAGAACATTTATTGATCTTTTCTCCCCCTCTCCATCTCCATTCTTCCTTGATTCCCGTTATGTCATTCTTTGTGCTAGAAAATACCCCCCTCCCCCCTTCATTCCCTTCCGTCTGTCTCCTACTGATTCCCCTCCCCTCTGCTCACATCATAGAAGAGAAACACCACGACCCCTGTTATTGTAAAACTGTGACTGGTTTTGATCAGAAACAATTTTCTTTGTTTTATGTAACATTATTAGTAAACAGTTAGCATTGCTCTGAACTTGATGGACTGGATCAGACTGATGCTCATCTTTACAAGTGAGAATGACTTACATAAGTATATATCAGTATTACTGCTTTTTGTTATTACCTCAGTTCAAGGTTTCTGTTATCAACACAGTCTGTCATGTGTATGGGATTTGATTCGCTTACCCCATGATTATACTTGTCAGACTGATGCATGGACATGGTTTGATGCTTGTGACTGCATGAGTTTCCACAACAGAGTTAGTTTGAGAACATTGACTGATATATCTGTGCCCCCCCCCCCCCCCCCCCCCCCCCTCCCCCCCTCCTTCCTTTTCCCTAATTCTGTCTGCATCTTTCTTCCTGCTGAAAATTTTTGTTTTCTTTCTTTCTGCGTATGCAGGCTGATACTCCTGCGGACACTGCCTGTATAGATAGTTTTGTGTGTATGACTGTTTTTCATCCTGCCATTAAGGTAGCCATACTCCATTTTCAGGAAGGTGCATGCTATGTGTAATGTGTTATCCATACCAACGGCCAAACTGGCCTTCTCTTCCGAAAGTTGGTGATGGGATTTTACGTGTGTGCAACATGTTGTGCATGCGTTCACAGAGACAGAACCTCAGTTTATAGTCTCACTTGAAGGACTGTATGGGAAATGGAGTCTGAACCAATGTTGACTCTGAGGGAAAAATCCTCCTGTACCGAAACCTGATTGTTTCTTCTCTGTGACCACAGAAACATCTTGCACACACGTAAAACCAACCAAAGGTGCCACCTAAGAAGCAAAAGAAAAATCATGAAAGAGCTTCTTAGGCGGCACGTTTGGTTGGTTTTTTGAAAACTCAACAAACATACTATGGTATTGCACACCCAGCCTTTTTCTGGGATTGCATTCTTCTTAAAATCAAAAAGGCAAAGGAGTCAAGTTACCACTTTCCACGGTCACTGAGGAGAAACAACCAGGTTTCGAAATACCGGTATCTGACCAGGAGTTATATGTTAGTGAGTTTCCTCCCTATTGGAGATTATCTCTCCCTTGGAGGAGACTATAAGCTTGCTGAAGGCTCATTTTGAGAAGCATTTATTATTCCCCATTCACCCTCTGAAGTACATACTGTCAGTTTGGCAGAATAATCTACCACTGCAGATATGATTGCTTATCTCCCCCTATTTCTTCAATGTAAGACATAAGAGCAAGCTTGGTTTATAATTGAATATTTCTTGTAGTATATATATATATATATATATATATATATATATATATATATATATATATATATATATATATATATATATGCAATGCTGAACAATATATATATATATATATATATATATATATATATATATAGAGAGAGAGAGAGAGAGAGAGAGAGAGAGAGAGAGAGAGAGACACACACACACACACACACACACACACACACACACACACACACACACACACACGTACACACACACACACACACACACACACACACACACACACACACACACACACACACACACACACACACACATTTGAAGTAAAAAACCCCCAAACAAGTAATGTAAATGAATATGTTTCAATATTTCGAGTGACTGCTCTTTTTCATATATATATGTATATGTTTGAAAATGTTTAAAGAAGAAAATGTATTGATAACAACAACAACAAAGAAAAAAGAACAGCAGATGCTGTCCAACTTTGACTTCTGTTATACTGGGCTTGATGCATGATTGATACAGACTGCTCAGCTGAATACAGGCAGTTATGTGACAGCACGATCATACACATACATGTGATCTCGCTCTATGCTCTTTCATTCATCATCCATAATTCTTTTTTTATTCTCTGTTTTCCCATTCATCAGCACATTGAGGCCAAGCTGGTGACCAAAATGGATGCTGGCATCAAAAGGAACGCGGACGAGATCGTCAAACTGAAGCGGGAGTGCCGTGAGGGGTTTGCCACGGTGCACGAGAGCATCAGCAATGTCAAGACGGTGATGGAGGGTAAACGCAAACTGCTGGAAGACCAGCTGAAGAAAGAAATCGGACAGATCCGTAAGATGGTGGTCTTGGTGTAGGGAGAGAAAACAGAAGGCTGATAATCATGACTACAGAAACAGAGCGGATAGGCATGACCGTCTCCAAAGGAGTGGGGAAACGGCAGGTAAACAAACAAGCATGTAAACTAATATGCAAGCCAGCAAGCATGAAAACAGCAAGAACTGGATGAAAGCATGTTAAAAACCTCCAAAGAAACAAACAGTAGGAAAGCGGGTAAACAAACAAAGAAACAGTGAACAAATGAAAAATGTGTGACGGGTAATGCTTATTTCTTTGTTTCCAGTCATTAAAGAGAACAGTTTTTTTTTTTTCGAACCATGGTGTCCGCTTTTCGTTGCTTTAGATAGCTTTTATGCTTGGAAACTGATATTTTGTAATGACGTACAGAAGAGCAACATGCATTCTCACAATATTTGTTAGTATCTTTGTTGCTGCTGCAAAGCAGTGATTTTTCTTCTAAGATCACTGTGTGGACATCAGTACATGTTACCTTTTTTTTCCCCACATTCTTTAATTCATTTGCTCATTATGTATGGGAAAGTTAGTGGTCACAAGAAACAGACAATAATGATCTCATCATGAATTGTTGCAAGAATGGGGCAGTCAATTAGCTTCTTTAACTCAATCAAGTCACAGCCAAAATGGACCAGTTTGTCCCTCGGATCACACGATTTTTGGCAATTTTCAAAAAAATCATAAAAAATCAACCACTTCATCAAGGAGCATGAAACATACACCATTGGATAGAAGAAACAATATATTTATCAAAATTTGCTTCCCTTTCAGGGAGGAATCCACACAGTTCACATGATGTAAGTAATCCAAAATGATACACATTTGCAGAAAAAACAAAAACTTATTGTGCACACTGTAATCCATTCTTCATGCTCTCTGTCCTCCCACACAAGTTCAATTACACTTCTGAGCACTTGATATAAACTACAGAGAATAGTATATTGATGACAACTGCATAAAACACAAGAGTTTGACCACAAAGTGCTTGATCCACACAAAATCATGTGATTGTGTTCAAAATCGTGTGATCATGGGAACTTGAGAGTAGGACAATTCGTATACAACTGCTACAGAATACACAAAAAAAACGGTCTAAGGGAAGCAACTGCAAAAAAAGTCCCCAAGCTGTCCCTGAAATGAGATTTATTGCACTTTAAAAAAGGTGTATGATTTAAAAATCAAGTAACTCTGTCAGAAGTATGCGTCCGACACGCCTTCAAGCAATGTGAACAGTGTCAGAAACCTGCTTCTGACAAGACTCTATTGAGATAATATCACAAATCAGTGGCTTGGTTTGAAGATCAGAGAATCATGCATTTCCAATCCTCTCCTCAAGCTTTCTTCCACCACCACCCCCCCACCCCCCACCCTCAACACCCTACCTTCACCGCACCCTTCTCTCAGATTCTTTCCACAATGAAAGAAATGAAAGGGATAAAGGAAGGAGAGGGAAAGGGAGTTAGAGATCCTTTAAGCCTTTAATCCATTCTGACAGCTGAAATTATTAGGATATATACGCTCCGTGTGTGTATGCTTGACACACAGAGAGGGGAATGGGACACATGGATGGCATGTGTACATAGACACACACTCTCACATAGCAGATGCAAAGATGGGAGCTTGGTGTAGCATAGTGTTATGAGTCTGCCCTGACTGTTTCCATCCCAGTCAGTACATTTGTTATGATTGACTTTAGACCATTCTTCTGAGCAGTCATGGACAAGTGAGCAGCAAATGAACACATACGTCTATGTTTAATTTTTCATCCTTATTTTCTGTTTAGTCAGTTCTTGGTTTAAATGTTGAACATGTAGACTTACATTTTATTTGTTCATATTTTATGTGCTGTTTAGTCAGTTCTTGATTTATAGTTTTGAAATTGGTCTATGCATACCGTGTTAACGGAATGTGGACTTAAGATGTTTTGCAAATGAAAATCTTCATTCTCAGTCCTTGAATATGAGGGATCATGAAATTTCTTATTTTCATTACCTCTAAGTTTCCAAGGTGAAAATGCACTCTTATGCACATTAAAAACCATGGCAATAGTCAGATTGTTACCTGTAGTTTGTATATGATATGGAACATCCAATGTTAAAAATTGTTTGTCCAACTCTCATACGCACATATCATTGGCAAATAAAGACATGAGCATGAAAGGCCATTATTGCTGTCAGTGCATGCTGTCTGATTTTGCAGGTAACTCTCAACACACATTTCCAAGTATCAGTTTTTTTTTGTGTGTGCATGATTCCTAGCATGCTGGGACAACCTTTACATAGAACTGTATATGTACCAGGATACCGGATCAGATAAAAATCTGCTGAACTTAGTTTTGAATTGTATATCAATTTGCACAAAAAATGCAACTATATGTTTTGATTTATATCAGTCCTTAACTCAGGAAATAGAAATTAAATTTTTCAAGCATGTAAAATGTTTGTTGGTTTATCATTAACTGTGTTATAAAATGATAACGTAAAATGTTTGTTTGTTTATCATTTACTGTGTTATAAAATGATAACACAACTCAGTGCTTTTGGTTGAAATTTAATTTATAATTATTGCATAACATGCATTATCTCCTCTAAAAGGCCACGACGGTGGTTGATTTACCAAGCTTGCTTTTGTGGAGGTCCTTCATTATCTGAGGTGCTTTCACCTTCTCAGATTTTGTTGTGTAGGTCTCTTTCCTGTGCTGATTTTTTTTTCTTCGCATGATCAGTTTCCAGCTTTGACAATAAATCTAAAGTAGACAGAACCTGTCGCACCCTGTGTTCAGGGTGTCATGGACTTGCACGTCATTGTTGTTGCATAGGTAGGTGTAGTGAATGCATGATTAGGCTGAAAGACTTACTTGACTGGGAATTTACTCCCAGAATTTGTTACGCTTTCAGTTTGATTGAAAACTGATGGAGCTTGTTCGACATAGAATGGGGTACTTAGCATGCAAAGGGACGCAACTTTCTGACAGCATGCATTGATAGGAAGAATATGGTGGCTTTTTTTGCATTTGTCTTTCTGTGCTTGTGCACATATACAGTGAATGTACATCACTTGCCTCACTGTGTATGAAACAGGAACTCTCTCCACATTCCTCATTTAGTATTCAGTGTCTTAAGTTGGTGATGTGGTTGCATTTTAGACAAATGGATTGTTATTATGCTGATAATCCGTCCCATCCATTGTTATTGTGATATGTTTGTATATACACTTGTATGTGTATGTTTTAGACGAACGAATGACACGAGATTTATTGGAAAGAGAAGGGAAAGTTGAATTTCTGAATGTTGCCTTGTTGTTTGAGTGAGTGCAATCATAATTGACTGCTCTGTCACAGAGAAACAGAAGGAAGATGTCACATGTAATGTTATTATGATCTCATATCATTAGTTTTTAATGTTCAGATAAAACAGTGAAAATAGGAAATATACTGTTGAATGCAATGACATTATATCATGCTTGTAATGTTGAGCACAAGCTTCCAGTATGTGTTTCCTTTGCGTTTGTCCTTAAGGAGATTTTTTTTTTTTTTTTTTTAAATTTAAGGAAGTGTACACATGCTTGTAACATGTTTGTGTTGCATTTATGATTTAAGGGCTACATCAGATACATTATGACTGTTTGCATTTCAGATTGTTTTGAAAATTGATCCACATGTAAATGAAACTGATTGAAACTCTAATTAATCATTAACTCTGTTGTCTAACTGGCAGAAGATAACCGAGATCAACTGCTGCTATGGCACTCTGTGTGACGTGCACAATATACCATGAATGCATTGAATATTTTTAATGCCTTCTTTGTTATGCCAAGATTCATTGAAGTATCTGAAACATTGATTTTTTTAAGATGACAGTCAACTGGTATAAACTCGTTAGTCTTTTTTTTTTGTATCATGTGCATTTATGTTTGATTTTGTGTGCAGTTCTTGTATGTATAAACATAGTCTTCACGCATCAGTCTCAAAATATATCGGTGTCAAATTAGTACTCCTGCAGAGCCCATGTTTTCATTTATGTAACTGGTAGTAAACCTGTCTAGTTGTTGCTGTGTATAACGTACAAGTGTATATTACATATAGTAAACAGTCCCAAGTATTAGTGAGGACGTTCCAACTATTTTCAGATTGTAGTTCTTGGCCAGATGCTTATTCATATCCTAGTAAATGATTACGACTGAATTTACAAAGTAGGAGTGAACAATCTCCCTTGTCACCTTTCAAAACTTTTTAAGCATGACTTTGTAATTGATAGGTCTTATTGCAAAGTTTGTCCAATTTCTTCTCATATTTTATTTCTGGTTATATATATATATATATATATATATATATATATATATATATATATATATATATATATATATGTATGTGTGTGTGTGTGTGTGTGTGTGTGTGTGTGTGATCTTGAGGAGGGCTGAAATTCAGAACATAGAATTTTCCTTTGAAGTATTCAAGTATCTGTTTATCAAGTTTTGTTTTCAGTATAGTGTCAAAATGTTCATTTGTTAAATTTTTGGGTTTCAGTATTAATACGTGTTACTTGGCATGTAAACATAAAAACTGAGTTGTCAAGCTGATTGCAAAGAAAGAATTATTGTATGATACCACATGATTTTATGTGTCAGGATGTGTGAAAGAAGGGACAGGGATTATTAAGAAGGTATGGATAGCAAAAGTGTGTGTGTGTATGTATTTTTGCGTATATGTGTGTGCATGTTTGTGAGAGAGAGAGAGAGAGAGAGAGAGAGAGAGAGAGAGAGAGTTTTACACAAAATAGATTTTACTATCTCATGGTAATTAAACATTTCTTTCTTTTTTTTTTGCTGAATGTGTGGTGCTTCAGAAATTGCTAACCAAAGTGAGATTTGAAGCGGTAACAACAAAATTCTCTCTCTTAAACTTTCCATCTCTTTTTAAACTGCTAAACGTGGTGCTTGAGAAATATTTAACTATGGTGATATTATATTTATTCCATCAAGTTTTGGGTAAAAAAGGAAAATGAAACAAGGAGAAAGGATTACTGATCCACATAAAATCTGATCATTTTCTTATCAATTTAGTGTAAGTACTGACATTAAATGCTATAATACTTAGATATTACAGGAGTACCTTCAGTAGTATTAGTCTTCCTTTTTTTTGGTGTGGTGGGAGGGGGGGTGGAGGTGGGGGATTCAGAAATTTTATTTCTTCTTCAACTTTAGTGAGCTTTACATTTTTTTTGTTCGTTTGTTTTTGCATGCTTATTATGTGTTTACTGTGATGGTGTGTGAATCGTGTAGTCAGTAAGATTTGGAGCCATCTGTGCATGTGTATGATCTTACGTCTATTTATTTATTCAGTAGGGGTGAGGGTGATTTTGGGCTGTACTTTGTATTTTGACTGCAGCAGACGTTATCATAGATCATCAATCGCTTCTGTGCAGAAAATTACGCTTCATCTCCATACGTTCGTAAAAATTGTGTTTACATTGCATTTATCTCTTTTGGTAATTTCGACACAGGAGATGAGTTTGTGTATTTTACATTTTGGTGCAGCTGTGGAGTAAAAAGAGATAAATTCATTCAGGAATCGTCATTGAATAAAGTTAAAAAAAAGTGGTGGAGGCCAGCTTTGTACTGAACTTTAAGTTATATAAATGAGTGCAGTAACTGTTGGCCCAATCAGTCAAACATCCAGTCCATGAAACAAAGGCGTCCTCTATATGCTAGTTGGTGAGAAGAAAAAGTGCTCAGGTTGAAGCAGTGGTCCTAGGGCTCAATGTTCTGTGGCACTGGAAGTCACTGCTCTGGTTATGTCTCTTACAGCGTTTAGCGTCCTTTAGGTAGGATGGGTCATGACAGCTAAATTTTCTTCACTTGTGCCTTACCTGGCACAGTTTTGCTGGTATATTTTGGCGAGGGCCTGAAAACCTTCTGTGATCTAAATATTGTGCCATGCATCATGACAGACATTTTCACTTTGAAACTACGATCAATGTTGAAAACAAAAATCTGTAATATGTGTGATCTCCTTCATAATTCAACTTTTGGCATGGATCACAAAGTGCATGATTTGTCAAAACCCTGTAAGAGTGATGTTTTGGACAGGTTGTACTGTACATTATTACGCATTTTCCACCATGGTTGTATTCATGTTTATAGTGAAGTGTGCATTTGTACATATTCCTTTTCTTTGCAGTGCTAGCGTTGATTCCACAGCCACCATGCACTATCAGTCATGTTTTGGAACACAGATATAGCACTGTCCAGTCTTGTTTTGAATTTGAAAAAAATGTCAAGTCGACATGTGTTGCCAAGTGAGTGTGGTTTAAGTGACATACCCCGTTTTCATTTCCTTCCCTTCCCTTTCTTCAAGACAAGTTTGCATCCTCTGGCTGGTTCATAACACACTCACTGAATCATATCAAGAAATGGCTTCTTACGATTGAAGGGGTTAAGGGGAAAAAAGGGAAATGTCTGCACAGTGTTTTCTTCTTCCACACACAAATACTACTCAGTCCAGTATCCATGATGAAGACTACTTTTCTACGCTTTTCCCCTGACAATTCTCTGGCACCATACTGTAAACTTCTGCAGAAGTTTAGTCTGGACTGTAACAAATGCTTGGGCAGAACATGGTTGCAGACATTTCCCCCCCCCCATGACAGGGATACTGCTCTGTGTAATGCCCAGTTTTTGGTGTGGTGCAGATGATCATGAACACTTCAGATGATCTTCACTGCTGTTGATATCCTCATAGAGAGGCACCAGTCCTGGTTGAGGCAAAAGCACTGAATCGGTCATCTCTGGCATTGATGTCTTTTGATGTATGGTCTGTCTTCTCCATACTTGGTTGGTGCATCTACTGTTTTGTATTAGTGTGTTGGTATCTAGTGAAGTGACAAACATTCTGCACTTCTGCCTTTTAGGTACTAGGGGCTCTTGTGAAAAGATTTCGCTGCTGGTCTTGGGAATTTTTGAGGGGTTTGGACGTAGGGAGAGCAGCATAGAACACAGAGCTGGTGGAGCGTGGGCATGTTAAGCAGCATGTCGTTATTTTCAGGTTTCAGTAGCAGATCTCTCTGTAAAGACATATATCCAATCTCGATGGGAACTGTGATGAAACTTTACAGTGGGTCTGTCTTTGGAATCATGCAGCAGGAATTCCAGTCCATTTCCGTATTTTTGTTCTTAGATCTCATTCCATTCTTTTGTATATTTTGCCATGGCCGTAGTCTGCAAGTCTCTCTCAGTAGAAATAGTTCCCTTTCCTTTGTAGAAGTTCAGTGCAAATCTCTTCCTGTTTTCTGTGACACTCCTTGAATGTCTGTTAGGTTTGGTTTTGTCTTTCTTTTGCCATCTTCCACCATTTTATGCCTCTGTGGACCAGTCAGTCACTTTTGTTGTGGAAATCTTTTTTATTCTGATTTCTGGTCACAATTTCTGACATGTCAGCTTTCTGGTTGTCCTTTTGCATCTATGTAGTAAGAATTGTGTTCTGCAGGGTGGACACTAGCTGTCCATTGTGTGGAGTCACTTAGCCCATGTGGCTTTTTACCTACCTTTTGTAACATTGAAATGCTTTTTATTAATTTGTTCACAACTTTTTTTAAAATCTGGGTTTGAGAAATCAAATGGAATTGCAGGCACTCTCACCATGGCCTAATCTCACCCACCATAAGGAAGGAAATACTTTTGCTATCATGTCATGAACTTTGCTGTTTGCTTCTTTTCAAGATGTAATACTTTGGGGGCAATTTGTTCTTCTCCATAAGATGTAAGAGATTCAAAGCCCTTAAAAGGTCCTGTATGGTCCGCTGGGCTATAATGATATAAACTGTAAATTACTATGGAGTTGAAGTGGGACAAAATTATCTGTGTGTGTTTTTTTTTTTTCTGGTACTAATTCCGTCCAAGTTGTTGTGTGTGCATTATATATACACCTCCATTCTATCCACTGCACCCTGTGATAAAACAGCATGGAATGAACATTAACCGTCCAAGCAGCTATGTGTATGCATATATATATATATATATATATATATATATATATATATATATATATATATATATATATTTCCGTCCTCCGTATCATGTGATAAAACAAGATGAAATAGAACATTGTTTATGAAATAGGACATAAACTGTGTATGTTCTGATGTATGTAAATAAGTATGTATGATCATTGACCCTGAAAAAAGGCAGTCTCAGCCGAATGCTCACTGGTTTAGATGTACCCTGCAAAAAATCCAGGTTGCTTGAAATTTGCCTCACAAACATGACGAGAATTGATTTCCTTTTTTGTGCATGGAATATATAATGAGAGCAGTTTCCCTTATTTGCGTATGTGTTCATGTGTGTAGCAATGCATGCATGAGCCTGAACTTTGTGCTTACACATTCAGGTCCACATCTGATGTTACTCTGAAGCGAAGCATATGAACCTGGCAGTGTGAAATGTTTTAAAGGCTTCTGTTGAAAGTGTCCAGTCACATTTTTGCCCCACGTTGGTTTTACAACACTTGAAGAACAGATGGTCATGTGGTTTGACATGCAATTTACTTCCAAACAACATACTTTGAGGTTATATGTTGAAGAAATTTCAACTGGTAGGCTACGGAAACACCAAAATGCAGTGTTTCTGCTTTTGTTTGTTTAAGAAGCTAGTTTTTGATAGATAGATTTCTCAGTGTCTCACAGTAACAGCAAATCTGAAGGTTGAAGTAAATGAGAGCAGATATCTAAGTCTGATTTTGAGATCTGCCATCCCATTCCATTGCATCATACCATGTACTGTTATGAAAAAGGACATTGCATCATACCATGCAATGTTATTAAAAAGGACATTGCATCATACCATGCAATGCTATTAAAAAGGACATTGCATCATACCATGCAATGTTATTAAAAAGGACATGGCATCATACCATGCAATGTTATTAAAAAGGACATTGCAACATACCATGCAATGTTATTAAAAAGGACATTGCATCATACCATGCAATGTTATCAAAAAGGACATTACATCATACCATGCAATATTATCAAAAAAAGGACATTTGCATCATACCATGCAATGTTATTAAAAAGGACACATTTCAATCAGAAAAAAAAAGCACACTTTTTTGGCCATTAACTTCAGTTCAGGTTAACCCCGCAACAATTCAGTATCATGCTGAAAACAGGAAGGGTCCAGGATTTGTATGTCATCATCACTTCCACACCAGTTGTAAGAAAATGGCTGTTGGAAAAACTGTCTCCATACATTCTAATAGAAAGAATAAATGTCTCTCTTGCTGTATTCCCTCACAGTTTTTGACTTTTGTTTTTTGTTTTCCATACAGTTATAGAGTTCCATCATACACTTGTCCAGCTACTATCACAGAAGTCTCATGCTCAGTGCAGTAGTTGTTTTTCTCATCATCTGTTAGGAGGATGCATCTTCATGTTCCCCCCACCCCACTTTTTTTTTTTCTCTAGAAATCTATATTTCTGGTTTTTGCCATGCAGATGGCGTTGGTTGGAAAAAAACTTTTTCTGCAACTGTGGTATAACATGCCAAGCAAGCACACCACAGGTTAATGTTCATTTTGTGTATTTTCACTGGGTGGTCATTTGGTTGAGACTGATTTTTTCCCCCATAGGATTCATTCAAGTCCTCAGATTCATCATCGGTTACTTCTATGCTGTAATGAAATCATACAGTCTAGTGAAAGCAGCTATGTTCCCTCATGTGCACATAATAGAAATTAGAATGGCATTCAATAAATATTTTAGAGAATTCATTCAAAGTTTTTGATATGTGTGTGTGTGTGTGTGTGGTGATTTACTTTTGCACATTTATTGACTGTGTTGGAGGAGACAATGTATATATGACATCATTGGATCATAAAATACGATGAAAAAATGTGAACGGTTTTACAATTTAATTAATGACAATTTCATGAGAATGTGTAACTGAACATCCACAGCCAGATAATACAACACTTGGGATTCAAAACCACTCCTTGTTGCTATGCATATGTTGCATGTAACTTTTGAAAGAAGCTGTCACGAGATAAAAAAAAATGTGGGTTTCAATATGCATGTTGATATCATGTATTATGCTCATAGCCACAGAATTTTCAGTGCATATATTTTCAGAAAAAAATATCATTGAACAAGACATTCAGTGAAAATGATTTCAGCATTACAATTTATTAAATATACCATCAGGATCATGACAGAATCTACACACACACACACACACACACACACACACACACACACACACACACACTTTCCCTCTCTCTGTGTGATGAACTTGTGTTTGAATTTACTGTCTTTCACACACATCTGCAAACACAAAATAACAAGTATATGAATCCAAATGTACACTAAAACTAATATGTGCAAGCACACACACATACCCTCCAACAAATACACTTACATACTAAGCAAATGTTTCTCACTCTTCAAAGGCATCAGCACACTTTTTTACCTTACAGTTCACGCACACACACACACACACACACACACATACATACACACACACACACTTGCATGTACACACACAGGGTCTCTCACACACCTCCTCTCACAACCCCCCTCCCTACACCACACCATCACAAATCCTGGTCCTCCGTGGTGACTTCAGTGTCCATGTCAACGTACTTCTCCTGGATTTCCTGAATCTTCTGGTATTCGAACTCTGCCCCCACGGCACAGGACAGGAGGGACTCGGTGCTGCGCTCCTCTTCCTTGCCAAACACATAGCCGTTGGCTTTGTCTGCCGCATTCTTTACACGCAGCATAGACTTTTTGTTCTGAACATGAAAACAGACGTCAGATTGAGATGAATTTATACCTCCAAATGAACACAGGACCTTTCGTCTTGAACCATCAATGGATGCTAACAAAACTGACTTTCTTAAAATTATGAAAATTTCAATGATGCACATTATCAGCATTTGATAAATAAACAGAGGAAACTGTTTAAACTGAAGTGCCCTGGGACTTCGGACTGACTTGAAATTATCCAAACTTTTAATCATCAGATCATCGTAATTCACTTGTGCCAGCATGAAAATGAAATTAAGTGACTGATTTACAATAAGGTAAATTTCATTAATCACGCTTTTTGCATACTGACTTACATTTAAAAAAAAAGTGTAACTTTCCTGACATTTGTTGTGTAAATCCTAAGAATAAAAACTGATTTCCACTCTCAATGAAAGCAGTACTTGTCTGTAAAAAAGCAAAACAAAAAAACAAGCAACAGACATCTGGGTCACTCGCTGGCTATGTGGTGTTATCTTCTGAAGTTTTAAAGCAGTTCATTAATGTTATTACTATGAAGATGATTTGAAATGATTACCGGGAAAGTATAGATGCTGGAGTGTGGGTGTGTTTGTGTTATGTGTGCATGTCCTGGAAGAGTGAGGAATAGAAATGTCTGGAATATGTCTTATCTTAATGATTTTTAATGATAAATCACCTCTCTCCCCCCTCTCTCTCTCTCTCTCATATGTGCACACATTTATGTATATATAATTATGAGTGGCTGAGTGCATACTTTATTTGCACTACCAAAAAGGAGAAAGATTGAAATTCCCATTTTGGTGTTACACGCATGTTTTATTGTTTGAAAGTAATTCTAATTTTCAGTGTCACGTTTGTAACTATAAATATGTATGTCTTAACTTTTAGGGCAGCGGTCACAAATGTAATTTCTCTTGTAACGAGAGACAATAAAGTTTTCTGAATCTGAATCTGAATTTGAAATGATTACCATGAAGATGATTTGAAATGATTTATCTATTTATCTGCTTGCCCAACAACACTAGGAAACAGGGCTCATCATCCCCTGATTGGAGCCTTTTCAGTCTTCCAGAGTTGAAAGATGACAGACGTACATACAATATCCAAGATATAATTTATGTGCTTACAATAATTTTCTAAATGCAGACCATGTGGTTTACATGGAGGCTTGTTTAAATGGAGACTTGAAGAACAGCCTGTTCACCTTTTTCTCCCCTATAAAACAAATGTATGTGAACGAGCACATGTGTGAGTGTTTGTGTGTGTTTATGCCAGAGTGTGTGTGTATGTGCATGAGCACGGGTGCATTCCTGAACCTATACTAGTAGATTCGACCATGAATATCAAATCAGTCTCTATTCTAGCAGATTCGACCATGAATATCAAATCAGTCTCTATTCGTCTGATCTTGAAAAAGTAGCATGTGATTAGATTGTTGTTCAATTCTTTTTCTAGGGTCTGTCACCACACACACACACACACACACACACACACACACACACCACATATGCATAGTCTGTATGTGATCGGAGAAAAAAAAAATCTTAAAAAAAAATTTGCCTAGATAGATGTAAAAATAGGTGATGTTTGGAAATCTGCAAAGGAGGAAATCTGTGATACAGCTCTCATGGAGAAAGCAATTTTGCCCCATCCGTCAGCATAACAGTTCAAGCCATGAGAGAAGACTAGAAAACATGGTATGAAACAGTGCACCTGTGACACACAGTTGATATCCTAATCCTTATCCTGGTTGGCACTTAAATCAAATCATTTGACTTTCTGGATTCATCTGCTTGGCCCATAAACAGACGAAAAAGGAAACACTGTTTGTTTGCAAAGGACAGACTGGCATTATCTTCCCCTGATGTTTTCTGATACCGGTCTAGTGAAAGTGAAAGAGTAAAAACCAGTTACAAAAAAAGAAAGAAAAAGAACAGAAAAATAAACCTTTCATCAGACAGACTGGAAACAAAATGTTCCATTTGAAATCATAAATAGTGATCATAAAGTGATCAATTTAAAACTAAGTGAATATTGCATCTGATGGGGCAAAGACTGAACCTGAAATCAATCTGGCACTGGAATTAACACAAACTGAAATGATCTGGTCTCTTGTGACGGGGAAATAGCACCTTTTCTGTGAAACTCAAAATCATCCTGCAAATCTAAATGATCTGGCATAGAAACTAAGCAGTTTTCATTGTACTTTTATATCATGTAGAACAAATACTGACTAAGCAGCTTTCACTGTACCTTCATATCGTGTAGTAGAACAAACATTAATTAAGCAGTTTTCACAGTATTTTCATATCATTTAGAACAAACATTGTAGGCCCTTCCGGATAAAATGATCAGCAAACAAAATGTTCTTTAGTTCATTTTTAAAGAGAAATTATAATTAACCTGCCAGAGAAAAGGGACAAATAAATCACAAGACAAAATTCTTTGTCCTTTTTGTCTGGCAGACTTATTATAATTTCTCTTAAAAAAAGTGTTTAAATTCTGCCTGCAGTCATATCACTTTCAAACTATCTTTAGTCCATACTACTATACTGATTTCTCTTCATTATTGCTTGTATTACGCCACTTGTGCTACAGACACTGGCATCAGCACATCATCATCAAGGACACAGCGGTGACTTACATGTACACTGACAGCTGTGAAAACTGACCAGGCTGTAATCTTCCACCAGGCCACCAGTGCTTCATTCAGTCGCTTGTACTTGGCAAAGACTGGGTCCATCTGATGCATGCACAAATGCACACACACACACATGCGCGCACACCCACACACACACAGAAACATACACACACACGCACATAAACACACACACACACACACACACACACACACACACACATGCAACTCCCATTATGTAAATCTCAAATGGGTGAAATCCTGAAGTTTAAATCTCCCTAAAACAAGACTATTTTCCTTGAGACAGATCTACCTGCAATATCAGAAATCTGTTCATGGGATAACTAGACATACTTCAAGCCCTTAGGCTGAGTGGGTTGGCATGCCCCTTAGGTTGAGCGGGTTGGTATGCTCCTTCGGCTGAGAGGGTCGGTTCACTCAATGCATCCACACACTTTCTCACCTCGTCTGCAGGAAAGGGAAAGCAACCTCTACTTAAGCTTCTATAGAACTTGGTCCACCATTTTCGTACACACTCCAAAGTAATAAATTCTTTATACTGTAAACATAGTGTATAAAATAGAAAATAATTGGAACATATAAGATAACTAACGAAGGCAAGAATTAAACTCTTTCATGTCAGTGGCTTGTTTAATTTCAATTCATTTACTGTCTTCAACAATGTGACTGGTAAATGTACTTGGAGTCAATTATGTTCATGGATTTTAATGTATGAAAAATGTTAAAAGATAGCAAACCACTGGCACACTGAAACCGGCTATATCAAACAAAACAAAACACAGCATAACAGTATCAAGCGATCCAACATAATATTATCATAAACTAAACCCTTTCTCTCCATTTTTTCCACATGCACACAGAGAGAACAGCAACCAAGAGACACCAGGGGCAAACAGACCTCCAAGCGTTCCAGCAGATAAGACAAATCCAGAACCTCTGTGTAGAAATCCACCCCAAAGCTCAGCTTGCCATGTTTCTCTATCAGGTCTGCCTTCGACAACAGGTTCAGATGGGGTAGCTCCACCTGAAACATTTGATTTTCTTTGATTTCTTTTTTTGTGTTTGTTGCAGTTATAAACACACACACACACACACACACACACACACACACACACACACACACACATGAGCAACCTCAGAAAACAAAAGCCTAGAATCATGTCTGTTCAGATCTTTCAGTGTCAGTGGTTTACTCTTCCTGTCTATGTAATTGTGAATTAGGCAACTAATGAATACAATGTCAATTATTTCTGTTAATCCACTCAAGAGTGGTAGCAGCCCTGTCTCACATG
>JADBJO010000352.1:22500-32500 GCA_016801955.1 Conus betulinus | reverse complement strand
GTCTTTTCACACATGACGTCCAGATCTATCATTCAGATTATCAATACTTAATTGTGAGCAGTCTGAATGTGCCAGCTTAACTATTGTTCCCGTTGTTATCAAGTAAATCAACACAAATAAACTGCTATGTATGTGATAATAAATCACGAAATGTTCCATTACATTCTGCGAATCGGCATTCATCTCATTTTGTGATGAAATCCCAACAATGCACATTTTGTTCAGTGTGTGTTTTGCATTGTTTACTCGTCATTTATTTGCAGATGTCAAATGATGATCATTACGAGTTCTATTATGAATGGGACATCCAGTGAAACTGAGATACAGTTCATGAAATGATACCGATGTTTTCACATATCAGCACTAAAAAAGAAAACTACATCGGCATTGTTCATGTGCTAATTCCTATTTGAGTAACTCACTGACACTTCACTTGCGGTCAGCTGGGCAACATTACTTACTTCAAAACATAGATTGATAGAATCCAATGTTCTTAATGAATCGTGAGTACTTTTTACAATTTGTATAAATGATCTCCCGGATGACATACAGAGTACATGCAAGATATTTGCAGATGATACTAAAGTGTATAATCGTTCCCAGAATTCAGATATACTGCAAAATGATATAATAAACAAACTCATACAATGGTCTGAGAAGTGGGAATCTATACTTTAATGCAGGCAAATGGATTCAGGATATGATCATCTAAAGGATATGAAATAACTCATGCTCATCTAAGCATGTTTTAGATACTTGTACAGAGGAAAAGGATTTAGGAGGAGTGATATTTGATTCAAAACTCAAATTTGACAAGCATATTACAACAGCAATAAATAAAGCCAATAGGATGCTGGGCTTGATTAGGAGTTTTAAAAACTTAAATAAAGAGGTGTTCATAAATCTATAGGTACACGTTTGATACGGTCACATCTTGAGTATGGAAACATAATCTGGAATCCTTTTCTTAAATGACAGTCAAGTGTAATTGAAAGAGTACAGAGGAGAGCAACTAAATGTTAAAATCTATAAAAAAAAAAATTTAGACTACGAGGACAGGCTACGAAAATCAGACTTGCCATCCTTAAAATATAGAAGATTATGGGGAGATTTGATAAATGTTTAAAAGCTTTTTCAAAATACAATACTAACAAAGGTTTGTTTCACTTGTCTAACTAAATAAGAACTCGTAACAGTGATCTTAAAATTCTATCCTTGTATAGCAGAAATAATATTATGAAAAAACTTTTTCTCTAACAGAGTCACCAAACATTGGAACAATCTTCCTGCACAAACTAAATTGGCCTCAGATTCTAACAAATTCAAAAACCTCCAACAAGACTTTGATACTAAAAATGCTCAGTTAAAGTATCTTTATGATTAGTGCATCAAATGGGATGTTTATATCATCACAGCAACTGTTATATTAACCAAAAAGAAGAACACGTTATGAGGCCGCGAGGCCTGGTCGTCCAATTGCCTGACCTGACCTGACCTGACCTGTGATCATCGACCATGTGGTTACATTACAACGTAAACAAGTTCATCAAAGAGAAGATGCTTCTTTTTTTTCTTGCACTGTTAACGCTCTGACTCGTCATCATCATCATCCAGTTAAATGGCCTCAATCATCATATTGATTTTTCTGCCATTAAATGATATCTTATCACAATAGTTAGTTGTAGTTTTAAAGTCAAATCACAATAGTTAACCAAGCTAGCTGTCTTATTTATTAATCACAGAGCCCCTTTCAACACACCTTCTGTACTTGCCTAGTCTCTGCACAGGATATATTGCAAGGGAGGTGACTCTCATCACACATCACATGTAAACAAGATGGCGGCTATGTTCACAGCCAGCGCGAAGTAAGTGGGCGTATCTTTGTCTCTGCTTATACTTTCGCACTTTTGCATGGTAAAATTCCAACATCGTTTTAGGGCTGTGGGTAACTGGTTAAATAAAACTGTCTCACGAAATCAAGTGCTCAATCAATTGTCATGATCAGCGTAGTTTGACTAAGTAGTTTCCTTCAGTTATATTCTCAGGTTTATCCTTGTATACTTTTAATTTTCAAAGGAAAGCATCGCAAGTTTATTAAAATACATGTAAACAAAGCAAACCACATTTTGAGAATCTGTTAGGCAAGTTCTCAAACGCAGCTGCTGTTCATGATTATGATTCGATACACATGCATATAAGTTCAAAAAGTGCCCCTACCCCTCCTTCCCACACCACAGACAAACACGCTACACACACACACACGCACACACGCACACACACACACACACACACATATCCATCGACTCTCCTTCCCTTTCTTCATTCTCCCAACATACACGCATGCATGCTTATCCACGGACTCACTTATACACCACATATGCACACAAAGGCAAAAAAAAAAAACAAAACAAAAAAAAAAAAAACTCATAGCACTAGCTCGGATGAAGTTGAAAAATGTATGAAACTGTCAGTGAAAAGGAAGGAAAACATTCAGGACAGGTGGCGGGAGAAGGCGCTGATGAAACTCAAACCCATGACCTCCCAGCCAGGAATTTGCTGTGCAAACCACCATACCATGGTGGTTGATTTTTAGATAAATCTTAAATAAATGTCAGTGAACCGCCCAGAGAAACGTGGACAAACGAGTCACAAGACAAAACACAATGCGTTTCGACCTCTTAGGTCTTCTTCAGGTGAAACAAAAACGAACAAAATACGAAAATAATTTTCATTATTTTGTTCGTTTTTGTTTCACCTGAAGAAGACCTAATTTTTTTCGTATTTTGTTCATTTGTGTTTCACCTGAAGAAGACCTATGAGGTCGAAATGCGTTGTGTTTTGTCTTATGACTTGTTTGTCCACGTTTCTCTGGGCGGTTCGCTGACATTTATTTAAGATTTGTTTAGATTTCCGCCTGCAGTCGTCTCACTTTGCAACTAGATTTTTTGATAGTTTTAATGAATATTTGTAGATTCACAGGTTGTGCATTTAAAGAAATGTTCTGAAAAAAAAGTGCAATCATGTTTGGTGTGTTAATACTTGTTTGAAAAAAAAAGCGCGACCTCTGGGTGTTCTGTCAGTAAGTTTGGAATAGCCCAGTTTTCCTCTAAAGTATACAGACATATGGCTGTTGACATTGTGAAAGTGTTTCAATAAATGTGTTTGTGTGTTACAGCCTCAAGAAAGCAGTGGCCTTGATCAATGAATTAGACACAGCAAAGTTTTTCCACTACTTTTATCCCGCATCCTTCAAAAGTTGCACATCAAGGTTGGTATGTTTGAGTATTTCCTCTTGACAATTTTGAAATTTCATTCATGCTATGTTCAGAAAACAACAACTACAACAAACAAAGGCGCAAAAAATAAAAACAAAACAACACACACAAGACAAAGAAAGCAGGGGGCAGATACCAGTGGCAGAAAGAGAGGAGGAACAGTTTTGTGTTGCATTTTTAGGTTGTTCATGTTACATGCATATATGCAAGAGTACAGGTTTGTACATCTACCCAGGCAAGTACAATGCATACCTGCATGTACAGGCATACTCACTTGTGTGCACATATGTTTATATACACATGCATACAGAGGCTGTAACACACACACTCACACACACACGCATGCACACATGCATGCATGCACATGTGCACATGTGCACACACACACATACACACACACACACACACACACACACACACACACACACACACACACACACACACACATACCCCACACACACACACAACCATTGTAGTGATGCAGACCATGTTAGCTAAGTATCGAAG
Organism: Conus betulinus; assembly: GCA_016801955.1. NCBI lineage: Eukaryota > Metazoa > Mollusca > Gastropoda > Neogastropoda > Conidae > Conus > Conus betulinus. The sequence goes on along the minus strand of JADBJO010000352.1, from coordinate 28,718 downwards.
GCCTGACCAGCATAGGTCAGATATCTGCCAAGTACTGCCCATGGGAGCCTGTTCCTGAATCTTGTTTGAAAAATTCACTTATCTGTTGATTAAGCCGTGAGCTGAGCACACTGGAGTCTCTTAGCTTGGCACAAGTAATATATCATATATGGACTAGTTAGCACTCACTGGACATCATTGGTAAAACAAACCGAATCTATCAGTTACCGTATTTTGCTTTCAGTGTTGACATTTCAGTGTAGAACCTATCAGTCATTATAAACAAACAAATGTATGTAAGAAAGAACAAAACAAGAAGATAATGCAAAACCCAAGCCTACTCTGCTTTTGGCAAGCAATCATAGTAGTGTGTGCAGTGCAACTGTTTGTGTTGTCAGTGATGGCACCGAATGACAGTTATCATAAAACTGGCGCCCTGTAAAAGTCCTAGGTCCGTTTTTGAAATCTGACATGGTTATCATGGGATTCCTTAAACAAGAAGATAAAAGGAATCCATGCTGTATTTCACTTCAGTGGTGGTTCATTTCTCTTGTCTTTTTTCTTTTCCAGGAGAACGAACGTTTTCGGAAGGGAAAGAAGAAAAACTTCAAGGTGCTCTGGGTGTGGGAGGCGCTGAGCTGGAGCTGATTATAGAGACTCTGGAATTTATTCTGCAGCAGGTATGGGTCTGTTATAGATCACACAGTGATTAAAGATGGCTACATGATTGATTGGATTATGTAACGCACACAGAGGAAACACACACACGCACACACAGAGAGGCTAGAATCAATGGGCACGCTTTCAAGATGATGTGCATGCGGACATGCACTCAAAAAGGGCACTTGTATATGTACACACACACACACACACACACACACACACACACACACACACACACACACACACACACATGCACGCACGCATGCACGCACACGCACACACTTGGACAGATTTCCAAGCAGGCTGTTTTCTACCTCTTATTCTCCTTCTTCTTCTTACACACATACGCTTACACACACACTCACACACACTCACTCACTCACACACACACACACACACACACACACACACACACACACACACACTTGTGCATGCATGTGTGCACACACACACACAGGCAGACACACAAGAGAGACGCACACACAAGCACATGCACACACAGGCACAGGCACACACACACACACACACACACACACACACACACACATGCACACACACACACACGGACACACACACACACACACACACACACACACACACACACACACACACACACATGAGCAGCCAGATCACCTGACAAAGTGAGTGAGTGTGTGTTGTTGTTTGTTCCAGTCAGCTTACCATGCAGCAAAGCCACAGCATTTATCACAGCAGCTGAAGGAGCTGGAGTTGGATGAAGAAAAGGTGTGCACTCTTCTCAATGCTAGTTGTTTCTGAAGGTGGAACGGAACATGATCATTGTTGATCTATCTTCCCATTCAGTAGTGTTCCCAGCGATACGCTTAAGCAAAACTATAAGAAATCTTAAATAAATGTCATCGAACTGCCAAGAGAAACGTGGACAAGCGAGTCACAAGACAAAAACACTCTTCAGCGCAATGTAGGCAGGCGTTGAATCAACGCCTGCCTACCTTGCAGTGAAAAGTGAAGAGATCTAAGCTAAGTAACAAATTCATTCATTTTTGTCGTAATGTTTGTTAGTGTCTGGCCTGAAGAAGACCTAAGAGGTCAAAACATGTCGTGTTTTGTCATGTGACTCGTTTGTTCACATTCTCTCTGGTTCGCTAACATTTATTTAAGATTTGTTTAGATTTCCACCTGCAGACGTCTAACTTTGCAACCAAAACTATGAGCTTTAAGAGGCATTGTCCAGGATGCTCTGAAGAAAAGTGTTAGGTTCCAATGCTTCATGGCTCTGGGTCATTATTTTTTGTGTGTCACTTGTGTCACTTATTCCATAGGAAGCATTTCAAGTTTAAGGAAGAAGAGAGAGGGTGTAGGAGGATTTGTGTGAGGTGTAGAGGATTAGAGCAAAGCTTGGAGGGGATCAGGCTGTGAAGTGTCTTACAACATGGCTTCTGTTTTTCATGCATGCATCATTTGCAGTTGGGGGGCTGGAATAGTCGGTTGGTAGAGCGCCAGACTCGTGATCCTGGGGTTGCGGTTTTGAATTTTGGTACAGGGGGATTTTTCCCTCAGAGTTAACATTGGTTCTGACTCCATTCCCCATACAGTCCTTCGAATGAGACTATAAACTGAGGTTCTGTGTGTGAACACATGCACAACATCTTGCACACACGTAAAATCCCATCACCAACTTTCGGAAGAGAAGGCCAGTTTGGCCGTTGATATGGATGACACGTTACACATAGCATGCACCTTCTCTGAAGATGGAGTATGGCTGCCTTAATGGTGGGATAAAAAAACAGTCATACACACAAAATTCCACTGCCTGTCTATACAGGTAGTGCCGGCAACCTATGTACGCAGAAAGAAAGAAATTTGCAGTTGTACTGTATTTCAGAATTTTTAAAATTCTCATGATAAATCACCAAATGAAATGCTGTTCCCATAATTTCTGTCTCGTGTTTCTTTTTTTTTTTTTTTTACTGGATACTGGACCCCTGTATCCCCCCCCCCCCCTCCTACTACCTTCCTGTCGTTCCCACCAGGATTTATGAGTGAGCATTTACCCTTGATTTGCTTGTGCTATGTTTCTTTCTTGATCTGTTTTAGGTTTACCGTTTCACGCTACATATGTGTATGTGTGTGTGTGTGTGTGTGTGTGTGTGTGTGTGTGTGTGTGTGTGTGTGTGTGTGTGTGTGTTGCCATGGATCATGATCATCATGATTGTCATCAATACTACATAAGTAGATATCGTTGTTGAGAGTCATTCTTAGCTTTAAAAAAAATTGACATTTACATACTCAGTCAAAGCTTTCATCAAGCCCACATAATTGATGAAATAATTAAATGAGCATGGGCAACTTTTTACCTTATTTTGATTTTTTCCCTTTTGGATGCTGCTTACAACAAAGCTGGTTTTAAAAAAAAATCCTTTTTGTGTAAGTCTTGGGGGCAGTTCTCAACGTGAGTTATAAAACCAAGAGAGATCCATCATATAGAATCATAAATTCAAAATCAGGTTTTGTGTGTGTCTGCACCATTCCTAAATGAGTTCACCATGTGCATCACAGCTATGAGGAAGTGTGGTCTGGTTAGTCCATAAGTTCTGGTCTGGTTCTCATTTTTCAGTTTTTAAACTTGTTCTTCATGATTTACTGAAGTATCTGTTGTATTGTCTGATGATGCTTATGAATTGGGTGGTTATGTTTTGGGTGTAATAAAATTTTGTTGTGAAACTGGGCAGTCAATAAATCGAAATGTACCTGACATGGCAGATCAAACCCATTGTTGAAGCATGGTCATCAAGTGCAAAGGAATCTATTGCAAAGTTACGGAAACGCACTGTTCATCCCAAACAGGTGAGCAGGATTTTCGTTTCTTGTCTCTTTTCTTTTCTCTTCTTTTTTTTTTTTCATTTGGTCGTTCTGTGTTGCATTGTGATCATGGACATAATTGTGTTTGTATTGCTTCAATAAATAGTTTTGTGTTTGGATACTTCTATTATATGTATGTGTGAAGAACTGAGTGCTGCATGTGTGTGTGTGTGTGTGTGTGTGTGTGTGTGTGTGTGTGTGTGTGTGCACATGTGTGAGTGTGTGTGTGTGTGTGTGTGTGTGTGTGTGTGTGTGTGTGTGTGTGTGTGTGTGTGTGTCCTTTGGTAATTTCAATGACTCATGAAATAACATACATAAAATTGCTTGCAGAATTTTGTTAATGAAAATGATCAATAGTTTTTGAGGCAGAAAACATGGTTTAGAGATATTGCATGCTTTCTTAAAAGCTCTGAAAGGGCAGAGTTCTGGTGCTGACTACAGTTTTGTTATTTGACCATGTTTCTTCACTGTCCTGTGTGAAGTCTGTCATGACATCAGGTCTTGTGCATTTAGTCCAGTACCAGTGAATATTCATTGGCATCCATCTGTCTTGAGAAACAATGGTGTTGCACCGTGGATAGTCAGTTGTGGAGTTGCAGCATCTGCTGTGTCTGAAGAGCCCAATCCTTGAGTGGCAGACTGTTGCAGTTGCTGCAGACATCACTGTCTTGGTGATCAGTGTCTAAGGGTGCAGACACAATTCTTTGCCATCTCCGTTGCCCCTGTTCTTCCCTCTCCTCTGCTCTACTCGCTTGATGCCAGCCTTGATGGTGGACTGCCAGCTGACCCGGTCTGAAGCTGCTGTCTCCAGGTCTGCTGGGTTGAGGCTGCCTGCCCTCAGGTCGCACTTGCAAGTTGCATATATCCTTGTAGTGTAAGGTGGGCCGTCCTGTGGGTCTGCAGCCTGTAGCCAGCTTGCCATACAGCATGTCCTTTTGGATGTGACCATCATCCAGGTGGCTGATGTGGCTAAGCCAGCGCAAACATCTCTATGTCAGCATGGCGAATATGCTAAGCATCCTTGCCTGGGCCGATCAATACACGCAGTGTAGTACCTTCATCTTAATGGTTTAAAAATTATTCTGATCATTAAATAAAAAAAAGCTTTATGTCAGTCAAATGGGAGTTTCACATGTTTGAAAAAAAGAATCTTTGGTAGCACCACCTTCATACATTTGATTTTCCAGATCTTGTTCTCTCTTGGATTTCTGTTCCTATTACTCTCAGGGGTGGAGTGGGGTGGGGGAGGGGGCGGAGGTGATGGGAGTGGAAGGGTGTGTGAAAGGGACATACACCACAGAAGAGGACCTTTCTTGATAAAGTCTGTTTGCTCATGTCTACTGTGATGTGAATGCGTACCATGAATTCTTATATTGTGTCATTCAACTTGATGTGACTAAATCAAAACTCATTTCATACATTCATGTCACTGTGTTCTGTTTCATTTGTTTTGTTTTTTTTTTTTTTCCCTCCCTTCCAACAGTTGGAAGAGGTGAACTGGCGGTTGAACTTACAGCTGGCTCAGTCCTCCTTGTCCAAAATGAAGCGCCAAATGCCATGTTTGAACTGGGCGTTCGTGACGAGAATTCTGGGGTATGTGTTGATTCTGTGGTGAAGTTGGTTGGTGTTCTAAGGACATTGTTTTGCTTTGTATGGTGACGTGTGTGTGTGTGTGTGTGTGTGTGTGTGTGTGTGTGTGTGTGTGTGTGTGTGTGTGTGTGTGTGTGTGTGTGTGTGTGTGTGTGTGTGTGTGTGTGTGTGTGTGTGTGTGTGTGTGTGTGTGTGTGTGTGTGTGTGTGTGTGTGTGTGTGTGTGTGTGTGGTGTGTGTGTGTGTGTGTGTGTGTGTGTGTGTGTGTGTGTGTGTGTGTGTGTGTGTGTGTGTGTGTGTGTGTGTGTGTGTGTATGTGTGTGTGTGTGTGTGTGTGTGTGTGTGTGTGTGTGTGAGAGAGAGAGAGAGAGAGAGAGAGAGTAGTTAACGTAAGTGTGTCGGCAGAGGTTTCTTTAAGTTACAGATGGACGGATGTTCACCCAAATGAGAACATTTTTTCTGTCTGACTAAACTAGAATGGAGTGACGTGAGTACCTGTGTGTGTGTGTGTGTGTGTGTGTGTGTGTGTGTGTGTGTGTGTGTGTGTGTGTGTGTGTGTGTGTGTGTGTGTGTGTGTGTGTGTGTGTGTGTGTGTGTGTGTTCCAGTACTGTAATGTGTATATTTAGTATACACTTGCAGATAATAGTTACAGCAGTGGACTTAAGTGCTCCTGAATTAAGTCACACTGCATGTTAATCAGGGAGTAAGCTGGTCATGTTTTTGTTGGTTTTGTTTTGACAGGAGAAAGAAAAAATACGGATGGAATTCACCCATGATGAACTGTATGGGTTCTACAACCAGGTTAATTTTCTTTTTGCATTCCTGTTATCACATCAACTTATTCATTGTTTATTTGTCTGTTTGTATGTTAAGATTAATAAAACTCCAATGTTCACGTTTACATTTGTTAGTGTATTAATGTCATAGGTATTCCACTCTCCATGTCCAATTTTGCTGAACATCAGTTCTTCTGTTATGTTGTGCCTTCCATCTGTCTCATTATAGAAACATCAGTGCCACTCCTGTTTAATAGTGTTTATAGAGGCAGATTTTTTGCAAGAAGTTGGTGTCAAATTGCTGTGCGCATTGGCCTGCGCCTAAGTACCAGTATCGTCTGGCACCCACTCCTGTCAGATTTGAACTTT
>JADBJO010000352.1:15000-17500 GCA_016801955.1 Conus betulinus | reverse complement strand
GCAGGGTTTACTCTGGCAAAGAAGGAGAAGAAAGGATACATTCAATATGGGAGAGATAACGAAAAGACCAGCCAAACAAACCCGGCCGAACAAAATCAAAGCCAGATGAACACAAACAAAGCGGACCAGCCAAACAAACCTGGCCGAACAAAACCAAAGATGAACACAAACCCAGCCAAAACAAACAAACAAAACCAAACCCAGCGAACACACCAAAGCGGACCAGCCATACAAACCCGGCCGAACAAAATCAAGGCAAAATGAACACAAACAAAGCGGACCAGCCAAACAAACCCGGCCGAACAAAATCAGGCAAAATGAACACAAACAAAGCCGACCAGCCGAACAACGAAACTGGAAAAGGACAGAACAAGGGGCAAGAGAAAAAGAAGGAAAAAGAATTGTTTTTATACCTGATTGATTAAGCGTTATTATAAAAAAAAAAAGATGGAGAAAAGATCCCCCAAAGCAAACAATACTGATCTGGAAAAGCAAGACAAACAGAATAATCCAGTATGAATATATTGCTGTGATCTGGAAAAGCAAGACAAACAGAATAATTCAGTATGAACATATTGTTGTGATAAAACTTATATATGTCAAGGAGGCTTAACAGTTTATACGATGCTACGATTCCAGAGTTGAAAGTTATTTAATGACCCTTAAGTTGTGTGGTTTTAGGCGGATGAAAAGGATTCATCCTCAATTTCGAAATCGTACCCAGTGTTTGTGCATAAGAAAGAAATTTGCAGGTGACTGCCACTGATTGACCTACCACTTGATGTCTGTGAGTGCTGTGGTAATCATAAAAACAAAACGATTCAGTGGACCCCTACTCCTATCCTGCGCATGCTTCAGACTGTCAGTACGCATTACAGAGACGTGGATAATCGCCCCTTTGGACATATGTGAAGGCTGCTAAACAGAGCACAGTGTAACAGGACAATATCCCAGAAGAAGACATATCATTAAGGAGTGCAAAAGACTTAGACTTCAACATGGAAGGACAACAACAATTAATGGTCATTTAGAACAGGACATCACGTGACATTATCTCAAGAACAGACGTCTGCCTTCTAGAAATGAAAAAGACATAGAAATGCAAAAGACAAAAACGCAAAAGACATAGCAATGCAAAACACAAAGAAATGCACAAGACATAGACCTCAGCTTGGATCGGCAACAATCAACAGTCATTCAACACTTATGCATCGAAAATAAAGCTTTTTGCACCTGTTTAAAGATAAGAAAACCCAACTCAATGTATTATCATAATATCTACATTCACACAGCTGTTATAACAGGTAGTACCACAAAGAGAAAACTTGATACACAGACTTTAAACTCCCAATGGCGTATCTTACCTTCAGAAGTCGCATCTCTTGCCAAGGTCCCTGTTAGACTCATTGCTTATGAAACAAAAGCTCAAGAAACAACGAAAGAACAGAAAATAAAACAAAAACGACAACAGAATAACTACTGTAAGTGACATCAGTCTTAGAATGTTGAGGAGTTATTACTGTTAATATTACCATGCACAGATTCGCTATAGATTAAAAAAAAAGCTCAACACACACACACACACACACACACACACACACACACACACACACACACACACACACACACACACACACCAAAAGAAGAAAAAAAAGAAAAAAAGGGGGGGGGGGGGGGGGGGGGGGGGGGGGGGGGGGGGGGGGGGGGGAAGGGGGGCATTATGTACTCTAGAACAGGACGTTACGTAGTTACAATTCACTGCCCAGTAAGTATCTATTAACTATACATTTCGATGAGTCAAAATAAGTGCAATGCACTTTGAAGGGTAATCAGAGAGAGAGAGAGAGAGAGAGAGAGAGAGAGAGAGAGAGAGAGAGAGAGAGAGAGAGAGAGAGAGAGAGAGAGAGAGAGAGAGATAACAGTGCGGGGAGTCTCAGGAGATTAATTTTCTGGCTGGCTGGGCGAGTCCATCTGGCCGACTGCCTCCACCTTATACGATGCAACGTGCTGATGGCTTCCCATGAATAGCATTGACTGATGAACAGACCTCATCAGAGCCTGGGCTCTGCGCCTGGGCATCTATCTTGATCAGGCTGAGGACCCTGGGTCGGGGACATCTGACCTGCCGGCATCTTTCTCCAGACATCGAAGGTCCTCCACCCCACACACCACTCCCCATCCGCCCCTGCGATCCAGTCCCTCTTGTGACAATCTTCGTTTTTCAGGGTGGTCAACCCCGTCCCCTTGAGACCGTCCCTGAGGTTTTAGATCCTTTTCTTTTCTTTTTTTTTTCTTTCTGTGTTTTTCTTCCTCCGTCCCTGGGGTATCAGATGTTTCGCTCTTTTTCTTCTACTGTCTTTTTCCTCCTCCTCCTCTCTTCTTCTTCTTCTCCTTTCCCCTATTGCGGACTCTCCTTTTATTTCCTATTTTTCTTGTTTTTTTCAAAGGCATGAGCCTGTAATTTGTGTGTTTGTAAACACCAGAGAGAGAGAGAGAGAGA
>JADBJO010000352.1:5000-10000 GCA_016801955.1 Conus betulinus | reverse complement strand
TTGCGATAATAATCAGAAGTGAAGGAATAGAACAGTTTGAGAGACTCGTCAGTGAAGGTTCAGGAGTAAATAGATGGAAATAAAGATGCAGGGGTACATTACAGAAGTCTATGAATGTTTAGAAAAAGAAGAAGAAAGACGGAGAAATACATGATAAAAAACAGCTGAATCTCTCTCTCTCTCTCTCTCTCTCTCTCTCTCTCTCTCTCTCTCTCTCTCTCTCTCTCTCTCTCTCTCTCTCTCTCTCTCTCTCTCTCTCTCTGTGTCCGTATGGAGGAAACAAAACAACAGCTAAAGTGAGACTCACCGTGTTTGGGCATGAAGCACATCAAAGGACTCACTGTGTTGAGCATGTAGCACATCAAAGGACTCACTGTGTTGAGCATGTAGCACATCAAAGGACTCACTGTGTTGGGCATGTAGCACATCAAAGGACTCACTGTGTTGGGCATGTAGCACATCAAAGGACTCACTGTGTTGGGCATGTAGCACATCAAAGGACTCACTGTGTGTTAGGCATGAAGCACATCAAAGGGCTACTGTGTTGGGCATGTAGCACATCAAAGGGCTCACTGTGTTGGCATGTAGCACATCAAAGGGCTCACTGTGTTGGGCATGTAGCACATCAAAGGGCTCACTGTGTTGGGCATGTAGCACATCAAAGGACTCACTGTGTTGGGCATGTAGCACATCAAAGGACTCCACCTTTGACAGCATCCTGGCTGACCCTCACACAGCCCTCACCACACTGCCACCGACAGATACCACATCCCCCCCCCCTCCACCCCTAGTGACCCTAACCAGTCAACAATCCGCGCCAGGACCAGCCGCCGTGGCGAAGTGGTTAGCGTCGCGGACTCCCGGCTGGGAGGCCGTGGGTTCGAATCTCGTCAGAGTCATGGGTTTTTCTGCCCCGACGGCTCCTACCCAGAGTTGAGTTTGCTACGGGCTCAGTTGGGAAGACTGGGACCACACAGTCGAGTTTCATCCACTTAATGGATGCGTTTCTGAGAGTGTTGCTCAAATTTCCTGACCAACACTGCAGGTGCTTGTATCTCTTGGGCCTGGTTGACGCCGGGATATAAATTATGAAAGGAGGCGTAGAGTACAGCCCTGTCATGTAGTCTCAGCCCGAAATGGAAATCCGTAGCATCATCTTAATCATCCTCATTCTCATCGATCAGCATTAAAAAAAAATGTCTCAAATTCTGTGGCCCTTCATGCCCTGCTCTCATGGTGACCTCAGTTTCGTTGTCCTCTCCACGTCTGTGGTCTTGGTTTGGTTCCGTCGGGTCACCGGTATCGGCGAGTCCATGGGGGCTGTCGTTGGACGGACGTGGTGGTGCCCTCCGGAGGGAGAGCTCACTCACGCAGCAGGCTCCGCGACTAAACAATTATTGTCGTCATTAGGGGGCTTAGTAGGTAGTGTCCTGCGTATGTTAGATCAGAACAGGCGCCACTGAACACCACCGAAGTGACTCGGCAGTAGTGCAGTGTCTTCTCCGGTGGGTTGCCTCTTGACGACTTGACATTGACTGCTCCCTGTGGATTGTCGGTGTCGGGGCTGCGGCGGGGTTGACTGGGCTGTGGCTGTGGACGGGGTGTCGGAATGAGCGGCGTGTGTGCACTGCCTCTGAGGTGGCGCAGAGGTTGGGGCAGAAAAAAAATCCGCGCCAGTAGCACCAATAGCAGTAACACCAGGAGAATCGTCATTAACGGCATCAGCTACTGTGCCGGCAGAGGGAGCTTTCTGTGTCAACCCTGCGCGCAGGTTTAGCTAGCGGAGCAGGGTATCATTTTCGGTCAGGGTCTGCTCGGTTGTTTCCTTGATCCAGGGACTCTGCGTTCAGTCCCTCTGTGAGGAAGAAACCCCATGGAAAGCTTGACAACAGATCTTCAGAGACACCTCTTCAGACAAATGTTTTGGCCCTGAACTTCTTACTCTCTAGACTGGCCGGGCTGTATCCAGATGACCTTGTGCTGCCCGATTCGGGTTTTTTTTCCTGGCGCTGCCGGGAATCGAACCTGCCGAGGCGTTTCTTTTCAGACGGATGTCTTACCCGCATCGCTGTTGGGCATTGGTTGTTGGTTGGGAAAGTTATGCCTTATGACGTTCACTTTTGTTCCTCCTCTACCAGATCCAGCTGGAACTCTTTTCAATTGCCTCTGCCATTGCTTTCAGGATTCTGCTCCTCTTCATACCAGAAATCACGGGTTTGTACCGTGAGTCCATAGGCTGATGAGCCTACAAATCCCCGTGCTTTAAACTCTAAGGCGAGGACTCTGGGACTGTATCTATCTATCTATCTATCTATCTATCTATCTATCTATCTATCTATCTATCTATCTATCTACCTATCTACCTATCTATCTATCTATCTATCTATCTATCTATCTATGTCTGTCTGTCTGTATCTATAGCTATGTATGAAACTGAACAGCAATTGGTCAAAGTCAGCTTTATCCCGGTGGATTAGAGGAGTCCATCATGGCTCCGTTCCTGGTCCAACATTGTTCCTCCTCTCTTAAAATGATTTCAGCAGCCAGATCGACTCCAGACCAAGGCTTTTTGCGGATGACTCTATCTGCCATAGCCCTGTCCTATCTGCCAATGCCCTGTCCCATCTGCCACTGCCCTGTCCCATCTGCCACTGCCCTGTCCCATCTGCCACTGCCCTGTCCCATCTGTCACTGCCCTGTCCTATCTGTCACTGCCCTGTCCCATCTGTCACTGCCCTGTCCCATCTGTCACTGCCCTGTCCCATCTGCCACTGCCTTGTCCCATCTGCCACTGCCCTGTTCCATCTGACAAAGACCAGACCATGCCGCTAGAAGATGTTCAGAAGTCGGAAGCATGGAAAGACAACTGGGTCATGAGCTTCCATCCTGGCATGTGTCGAGTCCTGAGAGCCACCAAGTGGAAGGAGACCTACAGCAGAACCTACGGCCTTAACGACCAACCCCTTCAGGTGGTCACCACCGGCACCACCAAGTATCTTGGCATAACTCTTTCAGGCGATGCGTCTTCAGAGCTCCACACCCACACCATCACCAACAGAGCAGGTAGAATGCGCACGGAGTGAAGGACAGGGTCAACAGGGTGTTTGTCAGACCAGTACAAGAGTATGGTTGCTCTCCATTCGGGACCCTCACAATGACACTCATATCAAGAGCTCGGAGGTTAGTCCAGTGTCGAGCCGTGAGGTGGCTGGTGCCAGAGACATAGAAGAACCTCCAGCGTGAATGACATGCTGTCATGCTTAGAGAGAGGCCTTCAGTGCTGTCTAGGAGACGAAAGGCACGCCTGAGAAACTCGTACAATTTTCTGATCTCAGACGGCCAGCGTGCTCCGTCCCCGTATCCAGGCAGACACCAAGCCTGCCATGCCGACTCCTAGTTCTTCCTTGTTTACTCCTGCAGAACAGAATATCGGAAACTGTCCTCTCTCTCTCTCTCTCTCTCTCTCTCTCTCTCCCTCTCTCTCTCTCTCTCTCTCTCTCTCTCTCTCGCTCATCTCTCTCTCGATTTATGGAGTGGAATTTGCTTCTGGAGGAGGCAGTATCTGCATCTTCTGCAGAGCCTTTCCAATATCACATCTAAAAACAATTTCTAGTCCTTCCTCCCCCCTCCATCCATTCCATCCTTTAGCAAGAAAAAAAACCCACTAAAAAAAAACCCCAACAAAAACTGGTTTCCTGATTTTGGTAGGGTTCGGCACTTTGTTAGCCCGAGCATGTCTGTAGGCCTTGGCTGGGACTGTGCTAAAGCTCCATTTATACAAGGCCCGAAAAGTATGTACTAATATAGCCCTCCCAGCAGCTCCACATGTAGCAGCACTTTCTTCTTTTGTAAGTCGTCTAACTTAGGTTCTTCTTTTCATTGTCATAATATGTTTTGCTTCCTTTATTCGCCCCTTCTAGTGTGAAGTCATCTTTGACATGCCGAAGGAGTTCACCCGAAGGAAGAAGACATCGGTGAGAATCTAGAAAGAGGCAAAGACTGGGCTGGGATGCTAGCGTGAGAGGAGGACGACGCTGGTCTTATGGCCTGCACAAAAACCTGCCAGCGTCCGGCTCCTTCCTCTGTAGCTTGTCATCTCCTGACTACGTTTCTGGCACTGAAATAAGCAGCAGCAAAGTCCCCCTCCCCCCCGCAAAGAAAAAAAAAAAAGAATAAATGAAAAGATGGAACGAGATAAAGAAGTAAACACACCGAGGAATCATGACAACCATTTAGTAACAATGCAAATACCCGGTGAGTAGTCTAGATGAAATTCCTATTAACATTTCTGAATATTCCTGTTCAGAAGTTACTTGTGTAATCAGGTGCCACGCCATTCGCTTAATCCTGGTAAAAAGTCACAAAGGTTCTTGGCCATGTGGCGTCCTGGAAGACATTCTGCGCGTGCGATGGCGAAAGGCGATGGTCTCTGTCGGGTAACGTGACAAGATGGCGCCTTCTACCGGAGCCTGTCACTCCCACTTACCCCCCTTTCGTGTAAAAGCCTGGTGCTAATTTGGTAGCAAGCAGCTGTGTCTGTGTCGTTCGCTCTCCTTCCCATCCCCTCCTCTCCCTCCCTTACTCGCTCTCCCTCTCTCTCTCTTCTTCTGTCTGTCTGTCTGTATGTCTCTGTTTCTCTCTCTGTCGCTGTATCCAGATCTATATCTCTGTCTCCCCCATCTCTCTCTCTCTCTCTGTCTCTCAATCTCTCTCTCTCTCTCTGACAATATCTCTCCCCCATTTCTCTAGCTCTGTCCCCCCACCTCCTTTTTCCTTACCCCTGACCCCCCCCCCCCCCCCCATCTCCATTCTCTCTCTCTCTCCTATTCTCTGGCACATATATGTGTCCGCACACTTGTTTGTGTCAGTGAATCTTTATCGTTTTACAGCAACTGATAAAGAAGCAGTTTAATGTAAGGAGATCACTGACAGCTATCTAGAAATCACTGATAGCTATGTTGAGATTAGCACCAGCGTACCTAGACATCACTGATAGGCTA
>JADBJO010000352.1:0-2500 GCA_016801955.1 Conus betulinus | reverse complement strand
GTCTCCCCTGTCTCTGTCTCTGTCCTCTCTCTGACAATATCTCTGTCTCCATATCTATATCTCTGTCTTCCCCATCTCTCTATCCCCCCCCTCTTTCTGACGATATCTCTGTCTCATATCTCTACCTCTGTCTTCCCCTCCCCATCTCTTTCTCCCTGCCCACCTGTCTGCCCTCTCTCTCCATCTCTCTCTCTCTCTGTGGCACATATATGTGTCCGCACACTTGTTTGTGTCAGTGAATCTTTGACATTTTACAGTAGTAGATAAACAACCAATTTAATGTACTGATGTCACTGACAGCCTATCTAAACATCACTGATAGGCTATGTGGAGAGATAGCACCAGCTTATCTAGACATCACTGATAGGCTATGTGGAGATTAGCATCAGCCTATCTAGACATCACTGATAGGCTATGTGGAGATTAGCACCAGCCTACCTAGACATCATTGACAGGCTCTGTGGAGATTAGCATCAGCCTCTCTCCCATATGTGGCAAAGGTGACTGTTCATGTTCAACCATCCTCCTGACAATAGTGACCGAACTGCAACAATAAGCTGTGAAAACCTGCACAGTTTTGTTTCAATGTCCTCCTAAAACAATGGAATTGTACAGTATTCCATCCAAACCAACAATCCCTGCTCCTGTCTCTCTCGACTCATCTCCTGCTTTGTCTAACGTTACAAAATGTCCCGCCATCTGATTGGCAAAAAACATCCCTGTGATCAAGCCAGATAACAGCCAGTCATTCCTTTTTGATAAGCTATTTTGGATGGCAGTTACTGAGGAAATAGTCGTTGTAACAGCAGTAGTCGCTGCCCATCTTCAGACAAGGTGCTGGTCGTAACGAAGCGGGAATGATATTAACTAGAGTGCTGTCCCCTCGTTGTTGCCGGCGCTGCCACTAACACTGCCGCTGTTGGTTCCTCTGCTGCCTGCTAATGGTCAGTTGTTAATGAGGAACAGCTGTGTGATGATGGACTGATGCTGATGGACAGTTGTTAATGAGGAACACCTGGTGTGATGATGGACTGATGCTTATGATGAGGTGCTGATGATCCAAGAGGGAGGGAGTGTAGAAGGAGAGGGTTTCTAAGAGAAGGGAGTGGGAGGAGGGAGGGGAGACAATTTTCGTTGCTGTTGATGTAATGGGTGGCCAAAGAAAGGTCTGGAGGCAAAGGAAGGGAGAATGAGAAGATGAAAACGTGAAATTTTTGTCAGTGCTATGCTCTCTGTCTCTGTCTGTCTGTCTGTCTGTCTGTCTGTCTGGCCTCTCTCTTTCTCTCTCTGTGCCTAGTTCCATGTTTCATCCATTTCAGTTTAAATGCAGCATCGGACAGGACAAGGGCACTGATTTGACAACAAGGAACTGATTGCCGCGACTCTCTCTCTCTCTCTCTCCTCTCTCTCTCTCTCTCTGTTTTTCTGTCTCTTAATTGCCCTCCCCCCCCTTCCCTCACCGTCTCCCCAGAGGCTCTAGAGATGCGCAGTTCACGGGCCACAGCAACGGGAGACAAACCCTCCCTTCTCCTCCCCTTCCCCTCCTGCTTTTTCCTTTCTCTCCTCCTCCTCCCTCCTCAAGACAAGTCGTTGGGGCTGATGATGACTAACACGTGGGAGGAAATAAAAGAGAACAGGAACAAAGAAAAAAAGGGAAGGAAACGGTGGAAGTAGGTAGGAAGGAAGGAAGAAAAAAAACAAAGTTAGAATCTCTCTCTCCATCTCTCTCTCTCTCTCTCTCCTCTCTCTCTTCTCCCCCCCCCCCCCCCCCCTCTCTCTCTCTCTTTCAGGAAAGGAGCCAGATACTGATGGAAAGAAACGTGAAGTAGATGTCGAAATATAGAAAAAGAACAAAACAACGAAATGAAGACTTAAAACAGGAATAGAAAGGAAAAAAAAAAAAAAAAAAGAAAGAAAAAAAACACAAAAGAACGATAAAGAAAGACAGAAGAGGAAGAAAATGCAAAAGAATGAACGGGATAAAAAGTCAAGTTAGTAATAAAGTGAAGAAAACAATTTATGAATGGGTAAAACGAATGAATGAATAAATGAATGAATGAAAATGACAGAATGAAGGACAGAGCGATGGTCAAGTTAGATGGAAGGGAGAGATAATTAAAGTAATAAAGAAAGAGATACAGGCTCCACGCGACCAAATTAGCGTGAAATGTGTTTAACAGAAAAAAAAAAATGTGGGCAATCTGCTCTTTCTTTCGTTGTGCATTTCATTCTGTCTGTCTCGTTTCTTTTCCGTCTTCCTTTTTTTCATAAGTCTTATTTATTGTGCTGTTTCCTTTTATTTTTCTCGTTTTTTGTTTGTGTGGCTTTGATTTGATTTTGTTTGTTCGTTTTTATTGCTGTTGTTTCGTTTTTGTTGTATTATTTAATTTCAGGAATTATATCTTGCCTTGCAATATTTTTTACTTTTTTTTTTCTTGATGGACAGTCTTCTGATTTTATGTTTTATGATGCACTTAAAAAGACAAATCGAAAGTCTACC
>JADBJO010000351.1:762500-774668 GCA_016801955.1 Conus betulinus | reverse complement strand
CATTTGTTTGTACTAGAACACAGCACATACCCACGCGCGCTCACACACACAATACACATACGCAACGCATGAATGCACACACACACATGCTCGTGCGCGCACACCCCACAACACACACACACGTACACACGCTTACACCACAACACACACACACACACACACACCCACCACACACACACACACACACAACAGATGTACCCACGCGCAGGGCGCGCACGCCACACACACACACACCACACACACACCAACGGGTACACACCACCCACACACACACACCACCTACACACACACCAGGCGCACACACAGCACACACAACACACACACCGCACACCCACCACACACACACACACCACATCACACAGGCCCCACAACACCACCCCACACACACACACACACACACACCCACACCACGCAGCATAACCACCACAACAGGCCTCACGCACACAACACACACACACCCACCCCACACAGCACACACACACCACACACACACAGGCGCACACACAGGCCGCACACACAACAACACACACACCACACACACACACACACACACACAGAGCCCGCACTGACTCACACACACACACGCACACACACACACACACACACACGTACACCACACACACACCCCACCACCACACACACACGCACCCACACACAGAGTACGCACACTCGCGCGCTCGCGCGCGCACACCCACCCCCATACACACACAGAGGCACGCGCGCACCCACACACACCCCCACCCACACACCACACACCACACACACCCGCACACACGACACCACATACACACACACACACACACACACCACACACTACCCACACACCAATCACACACACAGGCACGCACACACACTACACACACACATACACCCACACCACACACACACAACACATATACACACACACACACACCCACCACACACCCCACATATACACACCACACACACCACATACCCCCACACACACACACAATCCACACACAGGCACGCCACACATACACACCACACACACATCACACAACCCACACACACACACACATATCACACACAGGCGCACACAACTTGCCGCACGTCCACAACACACACACACACACACACCGGGACATCACACACACCACACACACACACATACACACACCTTCACGAACAGCGACACAACACACACACACTCACACACACACGCACACCCCACACACACACACACAATCTACACACACACCCACGCACGTCCACAACCACACATCACACACACAACACACCACTGCTGTCACACATAACACACACACACGCATCGCACGCACGCACTCCTCACGACGCCACGCTCACACACCACACACCACACACACACACACACACACAACACACACCACACACACCACACACGACACTTTGGTTCATTTTACAGCACGTGTACCCTTTTTCTCTCACACACGACATACCACCAGGCACGCACAACACACCACCCCACACACACACACACACACACGACACACCCCACAACACACCGAGAAAGGGGCAACACTTGTCGCGCGGCTCACACTCCACACACACACAACACCACACACACACACAACACACCCACAACACACTTTGGTTCATAGTACAGCAGTTGTTCTCTTGTTTCTCTTTGCTCCTGTCCTTTCATTCGCCTAATGCCCACTGACCGCACGAGCACACGTAACTCTGCAAAATGTAGCAATCAACGAGTTCCCGGGGTGTTCCGCACCCCGCCCCCACGCCCCTCACCCCTATCTCTCCTATGCTTTTCCCTCTCTCTCTCGTCTCACTCGCTCCTCTCTCTCGTATGTCAGTGTATGTGTTATGTGTCTTTCTCTCTCTGTTTTTCTATCTGTCTGTCTTCTGTCTCTGTCAGTCAGTCTGTCTGTCTGTCACTCTTTTCTCTCTCTCTCCTCACATGTTTTTTTCTGTCTCTGTCTCTGTCTCATCTGTCTCTTCTATTTCTGTCTCAGTCTTTATCTCTGTCTGTCTTTATGTCCTCTCTCTATCCTCTCTCTACTCTCTCGCTCTCTCTACGCTTCCGATCTCCTCTCACAAACACACACACACACACACACCACACACACACACACACACACACACAACACACACATACACGCACACACACACACATACACGCACGCCACGCACGCAATGCACGTATGCCACGTACGCACATACATCAGTTCTATCGGGTTGCAGATGTCTTCGGAACACGATCTCTTTCCGGAGGAGAGCCAACATCACCGACCCCAGCCCAGTTCTTGACAGCGACAATGCCATTGTAAGCTCTTGATCTTTGAGTGTCTGCTTCGCATCCGCATAATACCAGAGCTACGGAGGGACACCGCATCTTTTGAAGCATGTCTGAGAGACAGCCAACATCAGTTCTCTCCCGCCACTTTGTTGATATGTATGCGCCCCTTTCCATGACTCAGAATGTATAAATACATTGATGCAATCTGGATGTGCTGATTTTCGCTGGTGGAATTTATATAGGCGCGCATTTTGTAAACAAAAAAAAAAAAACGCTATGTGCAAGTGAATGCAGAGATTATGGAAAGACATGAACGAATCCATTTTTTTGACGTGTTGCCTGGATACGTTTAGCGTTAACTTCAAGCCCTACTGGTTCCTAAGCCTTATGAATAATACGAAAGTGTACGCAGAAGGTCGTCTCGGCAGGTGTTTTCAGTGTGTAGGTCTGTTTGTTTGTTATCACATACACAAAAAAAAAAATCTCTGAAGCTCATATGGGAAGCCGGAATAGCTCAGTTGGTAGAACGCCGGACTCGTAATCAGGGTGATCCTGGGGTTGCGGGTTCGAATCTCCGCCGGGCCGTTGCGGTGCAGGAGGATTTTTTCCTCGGAGTTAACATTGGTTCTGACTCCATTTCCCATACAGTCCTTCGAATGAGACTATAAACCGAGGTTCCGTGTGTGAACGCACGCGTAACAACTTGAACATCACCGTTTGGCCGTTGGTAGGATGGCACGTTACACATAGAATGCACCCTGCGTTAGAATTATGGTAAGAATGAAGAAAGTAAGAAATTAAGTGAACAATATTGATCAGATGACACGGGAAACGACTGAATGATGCGCCGGCAGGCAGCTCTTCAGTCGGTACTACCCAGGTAGCAGCCGTTGTGTAAACGAGAGTGTTTATTATATTATATGTAAACATTTTTGAACGTGTTCCAGGACCTGGACAAAGACCCATCAGCCGATGCGGGGTTAATGTCAGTCACGGTACTACCCCGGCGGAGACCCCTGTGGAAGAAAAAAAGACCAGGACTGAAGTCTCTGATACGTTCAGAGGGTCAGGCTTGTCTGGCTGCAAAACGGACAGATTCATTTCGCTGTCTAAAACAGGGAGATTGCTTTTGTGGGCATGGTAGTGTGAGGCTGGGAAGATTCTGTGAAAAGCGACAAAGGTGGCTGGTCGACTCGAAAGACAAATGTAGAGAGTGGAGAAAACGAATTTGGTCGACTCGAAAGACAACGTTTCTTTGGTGCTTCAATCGTTACCCGACACACTATTTGAGATTTCCTTGCGTCTTTCTGTAGTTCTTGCATGTATTAGTAGTTGTCTCCTGTTTGTGTTGGTACATGAGCAGTTACTCCCATGTTTGAATAATCGCCACGTGCATATATAGTCTTCCTTAATTTGAGTTGTCCTACGTCCAACAGCATTTCAGCTATGCTTGTGTAGTTCCTCTATGTGTTTAATAGTTTCCAAGTTTGACTGTCAATCTCCATTTTAGAGTGATTTTTCCTTGCTTCTTTAATTCTCCAAAGTCTGAGCACATCTTCGTAGTTGGAATCATTCTGCCCAGTCGGAAAACTCCCGTTCACCATTTCAACATGTTACATTGCCTATGTCAGTTGGTCTCTGCACGTTTTCTTCGTTCTAAGCTTAAGCAGTCAGTTCTTGGTTCAGTCATTCTCCTATTTGAGTGATTCCTCTGTGCCACTGAAGTTTATTCGTGCATTCGCAGTTCCTTGTCTCAGTAGATGTTCCTTGCTTAAGTGAGTCTATGAATCAGGAGTATTCCACTGCTTTGTCAGTATCTTTCGTTTCGTCGGGTGTTTCCCTCTACTTGAGTAGTCCCGCTCCACATCCCACACCCGACCTTTACCCGTGCATCACTAGCTCACCCTGATTTTAGAGCTCTCTTGTGCATCACTCACTCCTTTGCATGAGTTGAGCTTTCATGCATAAGTTGTCTTACCCACCACCATCACATTCATTCCCATCTTGTTTGAATATTTCTTTCTTTATTACTGTGGTGGATAAGTAGATCTCCCGGTTTATGTAGTTGCTCCATGGATCATTAATTCTGCTCTCCCGGTATGAATCACTAGCTCTGCCCTGTACGGGTAGTTCGTTGGTTTGTCAGTACTTCTCACCTGTCTGAGCCGTTCCTACATTCTTCAGTATTTCCCCTCTGTCTGAGTAGTTTCTACATGAATCAGTAGTTCTCTCCTGTCTAAACAGTTCGTACATGGCCTGGTGATTCTCCCTTGAATAGTTCCTACATGAATCGGTACGTGTCTCAGGACAAGCCATAGTATGGATAGGTAGCACTGCCGTCTCAGAGTGCTTTCTATAAAGATCAATAGTTCTCTATTGTCAGAATCGTTTCTACGGAAATCAGTAGTTCTGTCCTCTCTGAATCGTTTTAACGGAGATCAATAGTTCTGTCCTGTCTGAATAGTTTCTGTGGAGATCAGTAGTTCTGTTCTGTCTGAGTAGTTTCTATGGAGATTAGTAGTTCTGTTCTGTCTGAGTAGTTTCTGTGGAGATCAGTAGTTCTGTTCTGTCTGAGTAGTTTCTATGGAGATCAGTAGGTCTGTCCTGTCTGAGTTGTTTCTGTGGAGATCAGTAGTTGTGTTCTGTCTCAGTAGTGTCTATCGAGATCAGTAGTTCTGTCCTGTCCCAGTAGTGTCTATGGAGATCAGTAGTTCTGTCCTGTCTGAGTAGTTTCTGTGGATACCAGTAGTTCTGTCTGAGTAGTTTCTATGGGGATCAGTAGTTCTGTCTGAGTAGTTTCTATGGGGATCAATAGTTCTGTCTGAGTAGTTTCTATGCGGATCAGTAGTTCTGCTGAGTAGTTTCTATGGGGATCCGTAGTTCTGTCTGAGTAGTTTCTATGGGGATCAGTAGTTCTGTCTGAGTAGTCTCTTGGGGATCAGTAGTTCTGTCTGAGTAGTTTCTATGGGGATCCGTAGTTCTGTCTGAGTAGTTTCTATGGGGATCAATAGTTCTGTCTGAGTAGTTTCTATGCGGATCAGTAGTTCTGCTGAGTAGTTTCTATGGGGATCCGTAGTTCTGTCTGAGTAGTTTCTATGGGGATCAGTAGTTCTGTTTGAGTAGTCTCTTTGGGGATCAGTAGTTCTGTCTGAGTAGTTTCTATGGGGATCAGTAGTTCTGTCTGAGTAGTTTCTATGGGGATCAGTAGTTCTGTCTGAGTAGTTTCTATGGGGATCAGTAGTTCTGTCTGAGTAGTTTCTTCTGTCTGAGTAGTTTCTATGGGGATCAGTAGTTCTGTCTGAGTAGTCTCTATGGGGATCAGTAGTTCTGTCTGAGTAGTCTCTATGGGGATCAGTAGTTCTGTCTGAGTAGTCTGTATGGGGATCCGTAGTTCTGTCTGAGTAGTTCTATGGGGATCAGTAGTTCTGTCTGAGTAGTTCTATGGTGATCAGTAGTTCTGTCTGAGTAGTTTCTGTGGAGATCAGTAGTCCTGTCATAGCTATGTGTCAGTAATTCTCCACAGTCTCAGTATTTCTCCACTGTCTCGGTAGTTTTCCACTGTGTTAGCAGTATTCCACTGTGTCAGTAGCTGTACATAGAATCGAAGATTCTCCACTGTGCCAGTATTCCTCCACTGTGTCAGTAGTTCTCCACTGTGCCAGTAGTTCTCCACTGTGCCAGTAGCTCTCCACTGTGCCAGCAGTTCTCCACTGTGCCAGCAGTTCTCCACTGTGTCAGCAGTTCTCCACTATGTCAGTAGCTCTCCACTATGTCAGTACTTTTCCACTGTGTCAGTAGTTCTCCACTGTGCCAGTAGTTCTCCACTGTGCCAGTAGCTCTCCAATGTGCCAGTAGCTCTCCACTGTGCCAGCAGTTCTCCACTGTGCCAGTAGTTCTCCACTGTGCCAGCAGTTCTCCACTGTGTCAGTAGCTCTCCACTGTGTCAGTACTTCTCCGCTGTGTCAGCAGTTCTCCACTATGTCAGTAGTAGCTCTCCACTATGTCAGTAGCTCTCCACTATGTCAGTACTTCTCCACTGTGTCAGCAGCTTTCCACTGTGCCAGTAGCTCTCCACTGTGCCAGTAGTTCTCCACTGTGCCAGTAGCTCTCCACTGTGCCAGTAGCTCTCCACTGTGCCAGCAGTTCTCCACTGTGCCAGTAGCTCTCCACTGTGCCAGTAGCTCTCCACTGTGCCAGTAGCTCTCCACTGTGCCAGCAGTTCTCCACTGTGCCAGTAGCTCTCCACTGTGCCAGCAGTTCTCCACTGTGCCAGTAGCTCTCCACTGTGCCAGCAGCTCTCCACTGTGCCAGCAGTTCTCCACTGTGCCAGCAGTTCTCCACTGTGCCAGTAGTTCTCCACTGTGTCAGTAGCTCTCCACTGTGTCATTAGTTCTCCACTGTGTCAGTAGTTCTCCACTGTGTCAGCAGTTCTCCACTGTTTCAGTACTTCTCCACTGTGTCAAAAATTGTACTGTTCATTCTCTCCAGGATGACCACGGCTGTTTTTTTTCAGGGTGTGGGGCCCGTGTGGCCCTGGCTGAACTGGATCTACTTAACAGTCGCGCTCACCATACGCTCCCTTTCTGTGACCCCTTCTCTCTGTGGTATTGGTGGTGGTGGTGGTGATAAGCGCACAGCTCCCCTGCAAAGGAATTTCCACTGGAAATAAATCAAGATTCCCTTTTGGTCTGTGTAGTTGTGTTATGCATAGTTCTCCGCGACGTCGACCACTAGTTCTGCCTTACCTGAGTAGCTCATAAATGAATGGATAGTTCTCTCCAGTCGTGAGTGTTCCTACATGGATCAAAAACTGTCTCCCGTTTTGAGTAGTTCTTACATGGACCAGCAATTATCTCCTGAGTAAATCCAGCATGGCGCAGCAGTTCTGTCTTGTGTCTGAGTAACTCCTAAATGGATCGGTACATTTCTCTTTGTTAGTGTTTACATGAAAAGGTAATTTTCCTCTAAATACTTCCTGTATGGACCAGTAGCTTGAAAGTGCTACCTCCATGGATCAGTAGTTCTCACAGAGACCACCAGTTTTCTTTTTTAAGTACTGACTACGTGGTTCAGTTTTTCCCCCTTTCCAAGTAGATCCCTCGCAAATCGGTAATTCTACTCAGCTTAATTACTGTGTGCGGATCGGTGGTATTCTGAGATCGTGGATCAATAGTCTTCTATCTGAAGAGATCCTAAGTGGTTCAGTAGTTTGGGACGAAATAGATGCGATAAAAATGTGTACTACTTCTATGACTAAATATGTATATACTAATCGTTTTCCTCAGTTTCGGTGGTTCCTTCATGCTTCGGTCGTTTTTCTCTGTTTGGGCAGCTCTTCAATGCCTCTGTAGTTCCTTCGTCCGTCAGCAGTTCTCTGCTTCGGTAGCTGCCTCCTGTTTGAGTAGTTCTGTGCATCAGTAGTTACTCCATGCTTGAGTTGCATTTCTCTGTATCTTTTTGTTTCATCTTTGCCCCACCTCTGTTCGGGTAGTCCCACTCAACGTCCCACACCCGACTTCTCCTGTACATCCGTCGTTCCCCCTGGTATGAGTAGTTCCTTCCTACATCAGTAGGTCTCCAGTGTTGGGATGATTCTTCCGTACATCAGTCATACCTTCGTGATTTATCTTCAGCTGTATAAGCATAACTCTGGCATGCACAAGTTGTTTTCTTACGTTTACTTCGTGTCCCCCTCCCCCACATCCACCCACCTATACCCTGCCATCCCCATTCATATCACCCCCTTTCTGTTTGAAAAAGTTCTGTTCCATTACTGTTCCATTGTGTTAGCCCAGCTGTAGTCCAGTAAATTCTCACCAGTAAGCACTAGTTCCTATGGGGAGCAGTAGATGTCCAGTGACTCCTTAATTTTTTTAAGACGGATCAGTATTTTTTCTCATGTTTGGATACTCTTTACATGGATCAGTAGTTCTCGTTTGGCTGAGTTGTTCCTGAACGAGTCAGTAGTTCTTGTTTGGCTGAGCTGTTCCTGAATGAGTCAGTAGTTCTCGTTTGGCTGAGTTGTTCCTGAATGAGTCAGTAGTTCTCGTTTGGCTGAGTTGTTCGTGAATGAGTCAGTAGTTCTCGTTTGTCTGAGTTGTTCCCAAGTGGATCAGTAGTTCTCGTTTGGCTGAGTTGTTCCTAAATGGATCAGTAGTTCTCGTTTGGCTGAGTTGTTCCTAAATGGATCAGTAGTTCTCTCATGCCGGTGCACCTCCCTCAGAATTGATACTTCGGATGTTCCAAAACGGGTCGGTAAACTTATCTCATGTCTGAGCATTTTCTAAATGCATCAGTAGTTCTCGCCCTCCTTGGTAATTCCTATGTTGATCAACAGTATATTCCAATCTCTGGGTTCTGTGTTGATGTACAGTCCACCCATGTCTGTGTGTAGTTCCTATGTTGATGTATAGATCACCCCTGTCTGTATAGTTCCTGTGTTGATGTATAGATCACCCCTGTCTGTGTAGTTCCTATGTTGATCATTAGTTCACACCTGTTTGTGTAGTTCCTATGTTGATCATTAGTTCACACCTGTTTTGTGTACTTCCTATGTTGATCATTAGTTCACACCTGTTTGTGTACTTCCTATGCGGCTCAACAGTTCTCAGTCCTGGTAATTTCTGAGTCACCTCGGTCTTCGTAATTCCTATGGGGATCAGTAGTTCTCCTATTGTCTCTGTAATTCAGTAGTTTCTTTTCTCTGTTTAAATGTTTACTTTTCGTGCATAGGTAGTTTTTTCCACTTCTCTGTTTGAACATTCTTTTCATCGTGCACAGGTAGTTTTCCGTTGGTCCAGTAGCTCTCTACTGTTAGTTCTCTCTCCGGCTGAGTAGTTATCTTCTTGTTTGAATTCTTGTTGCCTGTTTGAGAAAATGTGTTGCCCATCTGCAGTTCTTTTAGAGTAAGAGCAGCCCTGATGTGGTTGCCATGGTTGGCTGGGTGATAAATATAATATCATAGTTTGACTTGACTCTAAGCCGTTCCTCCGTAAATAAGTTATCAGGTGTTCTCAAGGTACTTTGGTGTTGGAGTCGTTCTCCAAACACACTGAGAATTTTTCACGTGTTTCCATAGTTTCCCGTGCATACGCAGTTCTTCTTTATTTCAGTACTTCCCACCTGCATACATAGTTGTCCGTGTTTGAGTAGTCCCTACGTTCATCAGTACTACTTGTATCGGTTTTTTTGTTTTTATTTTAGTCCTTCCAGGCTTAGTGGCTTACCCAAAATTGACTGTCTATTCCCATTATAGCTATTCTTCGTTGCATTTTTAATTTTCCCCCATTTTTAACACTTTTTTTCATTGCATTTTTAGTTCTCTTCGGTTGCGGTAGTTCTGTGCAGCTGGAGAAGCCCCTTCAACGATGTTCCCTTTTACAGTAGGTCTCTGCATGTTTCAGTTGTTTCTGCTCAGTAATTACTTCATCCTGCGTCATCCTCCTCTGTTTGAAACGACGGATTTCAAATAGGCTCTTCATAACACTGCCTTCAGATTAGTGGGACTAATAGGCCATGAACTCTCTCAGTGTTTGGTTCCTATCCAAATCATTTAGCGATGCCAGTGGGGGGGGTGGGATGGGGGGGGGGGGGGGGGGGTGGCAGTTGCATAGTTTCCTGTTAGTCATTCGTTACAATCAAGGGTCCTTAAATCGGATCAGGTAGACTATTCACTTCATTAATGTCTTGCAGTTTTTGTGATTAGTTCGAGCGCATTCGAATGGTGTACAAAACGGATGCTGAAAAATAAGTTTCTTTTATTTACTATAATTAGCAAACAATTTAATAAGTCAGTGCCTTGTCTGTTGTGTTAGACTGGAAGTGAAAAATATGTGGAAACAAATGTAATCAACATCTGTAATCTAATTCGTTTACCAGTAAACCATCTGTACTTCAAAACTGTGAATTGTACCATATTCTTAAAAAACAATTTTTTTTTTGTTTGTTTTTACCTAAGGCACAAGTGAAAAAATTATCATGTTTTTTTATTCTTCTTTTGAATGATGTTATCCTATATCATCTATTACTTCCTGGCGTGTCAAACGTGAACAACGTATGTTATATCTGAATAAAAACTGAAGAAATAAAACCCTACCGTAGTTTTGGCACGGCAAACTCAGGTTTTCTGTTGTAAAACTGTGGTTTTACTTTGCCCTACTGTATAGTTATGCATTTCACGAGTGAATAAGATATGGAGGAAAAAAAAAAACTATGTCGTCGAACATGAAAACAAAACTAAAGGGGTATATTTGACATATGAGAGCATGCAGGTGCCACACGTCATATCCAATCACCACAACGCTTACAGCACTTCCGAGCATTTCCCTCCTTACTAACTGTGGTGTCGAGCCACAGCGTCTGCACCTCACAACCAGCACGTGCTCACCGTGAAACTTGTCAGGTCATTTTCTCCCTCAGTGCTCCCGCGAGAAACGGGGGAGGGAGGGGTGGGGGGGGGGGGGCACAAAGAGGATGCACATGCCGGCATTAATTAGTCACAGAGCTCCGGTGGGTTGCATGCATGGAGGAGAGGCTTTTTTTTTTGATTTTTTTTTTTTTTTTTTTTTTTTTTTTTGACTGCGGTCGTCTTAAAGTTAATACTTCTCTGTTTCTGCTCCCATTATTTCAGGTGAGTGGAGCATTGAGGCAGAAAGTGGGGAATGTCAGGTTTGTGGGGATATGATGAACAGAAAAATGGGAAAGGGGATGAGAAAAAAAAAAAGAGAGAATGAGATCGAGTAAAAAAAAAAAAAAATGTGATATCTTTCTCGATTGTGTGAGTCAGTAGCAGCAGCATCTCTCTCGGTCTCTCTGTCTCTCTGTCACTCTCTCTCTGTCTCTGTCTGTCTGTCTCTCTCTCTCTGTCTCTGAGTCTGTCTGACGTCTCTATTTCTCTCTCCCACCCCCCACCCCCACCGTGTCTGTGTTTGCCTGTCTGTGTGTGGTGAGAGAGAGAGAGAGAGACAGAGAGAGAGAGAGAGAGAGTGTGAATGGATATTAATTAGCTGGTTCACATATAGAGGCACACACGCATGCGCACGCACGGGCACACACACACACACACACACACACACACACACACACACACACACACACACACACACACACACACACACGCCACAGAGAATGAATTGATACAGCAAGTTTAAAAGAAACACGGTATTTATTAGGTATTTTTGGACTTTATGAATTTTGTCATTCTCTCCCCCCCCCCCCCCTCCTCTCTCTCTCTCTCTCTCTCTCTCTCTCTCTCTCTCTCACTCTCTCTCTCTCTCTCTCTCCCTCTCTCTCTCTCCTCTCTCTCTCTCTCTCTCTCTCTCTCTCTCTCTCTCTCACACACACACATACACACACTCTCTCTCTCTCTCTCTCTCACACACACACACACACACACACACACTCTCTCTCTCTCTCTCTCTCTCTCTCTCACACACACACACACACACACACACACACACACACACACTCTCTCTCTCTCTCTCTCTCTCTCTCTCTCTCTCTCTTGTGTGTGTGTGTGTCTCTCCTTGTCTGTGTGTTTGCCTGTGTGTTTGTGTGTGAGTGGGGGGGGGGGAAAGGAGACTAGATGTAGATTAATTGGTTCACATATAAAGTAAACGTAAGGTTTTTAGTATGTAATAAATATTCGCCTTGTCTTTCTTTCTCATGTTCTTGGCGGGTATAACCGCCATGCACTCTTTAAACCCCAAGCACCTTAAATAGTGGCACGGACATGTTATTACACATGTGGTCAGCAAAAAAAAAAATTTTTTAAAAGGGGGGGGGGGGGGGGCAGGGGGACGCAGAAAAGAGAACTCGTATAGACAGAAAGCTCCGTGTCCTGAAGTTGTTGTTGTTTGCTGTTGTTGGTGTTCTGGCGGAAGGGGGGTGGGGGGCGGAGAGGGGATGTTAGGGAT
>JADBJO010000351.1:732500-755000 GCA_016801955.1 Conus betulinus | reverse complement strand
GCGCGCGCGCGTGCCGATTTTTGCACACGCTAAGAGAGGAAGTAAGGGGGAGCAAAAAAGAGGGAGAAAGTCTGCCTTGCATGTAGTTTCGAGTTACAGGATCTCTCTCTCTCTCTCTCTCTCTCTCTCTCTCTCTCTCTCTATATATATATATATATATATATATATATATATATATATACATGCGTGTGTGTGTGTGTGTTCCTTACGCTGTGTTTAAAAACTGCTAAGTGGGTCCAGAAATAACGGCTCCGCTTCAAACTTTTTTTTTTTTTTTTTTCAACTGCGGTGTGAAACCTTTGAAGTCGGCACCTGCCTACAACCAGCTCGAGCTCACAGTGAAACTTGTCAGATCATTTTCTCCCCCGGCGCTCTGCCCAGAAACCAATGAGAGGAGCGAGGGGAAGGAGGGGGTAGGAGGTGACGCATCGCCAGCATTAATTAGTCACAGAGTTCCGGCAGGTTGCATGCTTCGGAGAGTTCAGCCTTTTTCTTTTTTTTTTTTTTTTTTTTTTTTTTTGGGGGGGGGGGGGGGGGGGGGGGGGGGGGGGGAGGACTGGGATCGTCTGGACTTTAATTCTTCTCTGTTCTGTTCCCATTATTTCGGTTGAGTTGAGATATGAGTGCCACGTGGTGTGAAAAGAGAGAGAAAAATTGGCCAAGGGGTGTGATGGGGGGTGGTGGTGGTGGTGCGAGTATGACTTCTGAATGGGGGGGGGTGTGTGAAATGTTATGAAACTCCCGGGGGGGGGGGGGGCGGGGGGGGGGGGGGGGGAGAGACTGGTGGAGAAAAATCCGTATAGATCAGAGGCGAGCCATGAAGGCAGGATGTATTGTTCATGATTAATTAACTGCTCATAACCCTGCACTGATCCTGCCACCGGTAACAACTGGCCCAGCGCAGATTGAGGCTGGGAAGACTTAACACAAGTAAGCAAATACTCTCCACTTGACGATGTTTGTTTTGTTTTTTCATCTTCTCGCCAAGTTTTCATTAACATCGGTTCAGGTTTTGCTCGATTAAAAGTGTAACCACTGAACTGAACGGTCCTCGATCTGTGGTTTGAACCGGATTGCCGAGAAACGAAGGAGAGGAGCGGGGGAAAGGGGGGGGGGGGGGGGGGGGGTGAAAAAGTCAATTCACACTTGGGGTGACATTCCATGTTTTGTAGGGTTGGTTTTGTTGCTTTTTTTTTTTCCTTCTTTTTCTTTTTTTTTTTTTTTTTTTTTTTTGTGAGGATGCAAGGGAGGTAATTGTGCCGAACGACCAACCAAAGCATGTTCGGTTGAAAACATAACTACCACAACGCTGGTGATGATGACCTCAAATCCTGTTGCCTGGTGCACCCTGCTCTCACTATGCAGACGTTCTTTGCACTTCGGGAATTTTCCGCTGAAAGAAAGGCTGAGCATCCCCCATGAAACAAGACAATAAAAAAGAACAAATTAGCACCAAAAAGTTGAATGTTACAGCTGAAAACGCGCGAGACAATTATTTTGTCCAGGGTTCCCCCCCCCCCCCCCCCCCCCCCCCCCCTTTGTTCGGTGCCATGTAGTGCTTGGTAGTTGGGGGGTTTCCCCCCTCTCTTTTTCAAGGTCTGCATTCACCAGCATATTCATCTGGTCGTGTATGGACGTGGTGGTTTTTTTTTTTTATCCCCGTAATCTCGTCTAAGGTTTTTTTGGGTTTTTTTTTACCTGTTATGTTTTCATAAGCACATACCTAGCTAGCATACTGGCGGTTACAAATGTGCCGTGTATTCTGGGGACAACGCGAACGAAACGGGATTTCAAGCCGATGAATAAATAAAAACGTGGACGATGAATCGCACATCGGAGGCTTCCCGTGCGGCACCGTTTGATGGAGAGCCGTGCCATGGCCCATCCTGCCGCCCACACACACTCCGTCACCACTGGCACAACCAGAAACATCTGCCACCTGTGACAGCTTTTTTTTTTTTTTTTTTTTTTTTACACAGTTCGTTAGGAAGAACAAAAAATGAGGGAGGGTGGTGAAAGAAAGAAAAGGAAGACAGGGAGGGAGGGAGAAAAATGAGGAAGAAACAGATGCTGAAGGATTGACAGGAAGTGAGGAAGGAAGGAAGATTTTTTTTAAGCGGAAGAAGGAAAACGAAACGAACAACAACAAAAAAAAAAAGGGGGGGGGGGGGGGGGGGGGAGGGAGGGGGGCATGCAGGAGACGGACGCTTGGAAGGAAGGAAGAAGCGCGTCTTCCTTGTTTTGTCCTGTTTCCGTGTGCATATCTGAGTGAAGTCCATACCTCCACATACACGTGTGTGTGTGTGTGTGTGTGTGTGTGTGCAAGGCCAGGTAAGGACCTTCCTTGCGTAAGTTACTGTCTGCCTGAGGTGTTTTAAAGCCTGACACAGTTACCTCCCATCGGTACATTAACCACTACCTGTCTGAGGTGTTTTTAAGCCTGACACAGTTACCTCCCATCGGTACATTAACCACTACCTGTCTGGGGTGTTTTAAGCCTGACACAGTTACCTCCCATCGGTACATTAACCACTACCTGTCTTAGGTGTTTTAAGCTGGCACAGTTACCTCCCATCGGTACATTAACCACTACATGTCTGGGGTGTTTTGAAGCCTGACACAGTTACCTCCCATCGGTACATTAACCACTACCTGTCTGAGGTGTTTTAAGCCTGACACAGTTACCTCCCATCGGTACATTAACCACTACCTGTCTGGGGTGTTTTAAGCCTGACACAGTTACCTCCCATCAGTACATTAACCACAACATGTCTGGGGTGTTTTGAAGCCTAACACAGTTACCTCCCATTGGTATATTAACCACTACCTGTCTTAGGTGTTTTAAACTTGGCACAGTTACCTCCTATCAGCACATAAATCTTTACCTGCCTGAGGTGTTTTAAGCCTGGTACAGTTACCTCCCATTTGTACATAGACCACTGCCTGTCTGAGATTTTAAACCTGGCACAGTTACCTCCCATTAGTACATAACCCATCACCTGTCTGAGGAGTCTGAAGCCTTGAATGGTTATCTCCCATGGGTACATACATACTGCACTATTGCCTGCCTAGAACGTTTTAAGTCTGGCACAGTTATCTCCCATCGGTACATATACACTACACTACTACCTACCTAGAACGTTTTAAGCCTGGAACGGTTACCTCCCATTAGTACATAAACTACAACCTCCCTGAGATGTTTTAAACCTGGTACGGTTACCTCCCATTACTACATAAACCACTACCTACCTAAGGTGTTTTAAACCTGCACAGTTACCGCCCATCAGTACATAAACCACTACCTGCCTGAGGTATTTTAAAACTGGCACAGTTATCTCCCATTAGTAAATAAATCACTACCTGCCTCAGCTGTCTGAAACCTGGCACAGTTATCTCCCATTAGTACATAAATCACTACCTGCCTGAGGTATCTGAAGCCTGGCATAGTTACCTCCCATGACTACAGAAAGCATCACTGCCTGAGGTGTTTAAAACCTGTCATGGCAACCTCCCAGTGGCATATAAGCCACTACCATCTCGAGGTGTTTGAAGCGTGGCACAGTTACTTTCTATGGATACATTGACATTTAATTTCCTGTGACAATACGGTAGCAGACCACCCCTTCCAACATGCCTGTTGTCTTCTTGCTTCTTCTGCGTTGTCATTTCTGCTGGTCGATTCGGTGTCATAAGCAGCATTCGTTTCGAAGTGATGGGCGTGTATTTATGTCATCATAGGAGTAGAAGTTACCGTACTTGTTTGTGAATTTCTGCTTGAGATATTTGAAACTTGGTACGGTTATTTCTCAATGATACATACACCATTATTTCTCTGTGGTGCTTGAAACCCAGCTCGGTTCCCAGTCAGTAACACACGTATGCCCGCTACCTGCCCGAGGTGTTTAAAAGCCTGGTACAATCATTTGTCGGTGGTGTCTTACACCGCTACCTGCCTGAGGTGTCTTTAAGCCTGGCACCTTAACCTCTCATTAATACATAAACCACTGCCTGCCTGAGATGCTTTAAGCCCTGGAACAGTTGCCTCATACTGGTACACACACCCACTATCTACCTGAGGTGCTTTAAAGCCTGGAGCAGTTACCGCCCCTGGTACACCCACCACCTGTTTGAGGTGTTTGAAGCCTGGCACGCTTACCTCCCGGTGGGATATATACACCACTAGTCTGAGATGTTCGATGCCTGGCACAGTTACCTCCCACTGACATACAAATTACTAGTTTTGAGGAGTTTGAAGCCTGGTACAGTTAGCTCACGTTGATATATACACCACTAGTCTTGAGATGTTGGGAGCCTGGCACATTGGTATATACATCACACTACTTGTCTGAGGTGTTTGAAACTTGGTATGATGACCTCCCAGTGGTATGCATCACCGCCTGTATCGGGTATTTGGGGCCTGGCACAGTTGCCTCCCAGTGCTACACAAACCACTGTGTGTCTGGAGACTGGCGCCACAGGCTGTCAGGGCTAGGCAGATGGGGACGGACGGTGAACGGACAAAGAAACCGTCTCGCTTTACTCTGCTTCCAAAACCGTTGATTTCCTGATGCTTTGTCGCCTGCTTTCTTGTCTGTTGTCCCGACATGCTCCACTCTCCTCTTTCCCACCCATCCCTACCCCCGCTCCCTCTACCCAACCCGCACCACCCCTCACACCCACCTACCCCCTGTCTACCTGTGATTCCTCGGGTCAAAGGGCAGGTGTGAAAAACCCCCGTTTGAAAGTCCAGCTATTCCCGTCTTGGACATCATAATCTCTTGAGGGACATCATAATCTCTTGAGGATACAGACCAATTCTCGTGGGTTGATGTTTTCTAGAAGACGACCGAGGATGTGAGAACTGGATGTTGTTCATTGTTCAGTACGATAGCACCAAATGATCCTTTCAGCTGAGGTGCAAAGAGCTTTAGGGACGGCCCAGTGTGAACAACATGCACAACATCGTGTGTGTGTGTGTGTGTGTGTGTGTGTGTGTGTGTGTGTGTGTGGAGAGAGAGAGAGAGGGCATGCGTATAGGTATGTTGGGGCGGGGTTGACAGACAAAGTAAAAGACGTTCGAAAAAGCCAAGACAAGACACCGAAAATTGGAACGTGGTCTGAAGATGAATGAAGGACGTATTTCATGAAGGGGCGGCCTTTTTTTCCCCAGGTCAGCGTTATCGGAGGTTCACTTTCATATTTCCATTTCCCCTGATGCTGGCACAGATCAATAGCCTGAAATTCAGTACATTATTCCACCTCCGATCCCTCCCTCCCCCACTCTCCCACTCTCTCTCTCTCTCTCTCTCTCTCTCTCTCTCTCTCTCTCTCTCTCTCTCTCTCTCTCTCTCTCTTCTGCACGTGCACCGCAATTCCTGCTCAATCCCGCACACTCCCATATGTGCTTTATCATATCAGTACATAATGCTTCCATTAACATTCGATCTGCCGGCGCGCGCTCGAATGTATTAATGTGTGTGTGTGTGTGTGTGTGTGTGTGTGTGTGTGTGTGTGTGTGTCGGGAGGGGGGGGGGGGGAGGAGAGAGAGAGAGAGAGAGAGTTCTTTTTCAAGACATGACGAAAAATGGATGCACACGCTCACTGGAAAAACAAAATGGTTTCATGATCCCAACCCCACCCCCACCCCCCATCCCCACCACCACTGTACAGAGCACAGGTGTGGGGGTTTTTGTTGTTGTTGTTGTTGTTGTTTTCAATTCTGTCAGTGCAGCTCAGTTCGAGCGCCATTCCAAAATTCCAGTTTCGCCTAATACTCCCAGAAATCTCTGTGTGTGTGTGTGTGTGTGTGTGTGTGTGTGTGTGTGTGTGTGTGCAAACCCTTGAGAATGCGTTTAGTAGCTTATGTTTTTACGTCAGTGGGTTTCTTTTACAATGACTTTTATCCTAGGTTTGACCATCTTTTTTCCCTTCACTTTTTGGTGGTGGTGTGTGTGTGTGTGTGTGTGTGTGTGTGTGTGTGTGTGTGTGTGTGTGTGTGTGTAGAGAGAGAGCACGCGTACGTGCGTGCGTGCGTCTGTGTGTTCACGACGGAAAAGTTGACCGATATATCATGAGACGGGGACAGAAATTCTTGTACATGCTCTCTGGGAGAGAAAGATGGGGGGTGGAGGGTACAGGGGCTAGTTTCATGAAATTGGACTCCCACTGTCCAGATTATATGATGTGCATGTGTTTGGGGAGGGGGGGGGGGGGGGGGGGGGGGATTGTTGTTTTTTTTTTTTTTTTTCAGTTCAGCGCAATTCGAGCGTCACTTTCATAATTTCAGTCGCGGCCATTGCTCCCGGAAATCAATAGAATGAGCTCTCTCTCTCTCTCTCTCTCTCTCTCTCTCTCTCTCTCTCTCTCTCTCTCTCTCTCTCTCTGTTTTTCTCTCATGCGGGTCAGCCCTTTAAGGGACTAGAGTGATCAGGCGGGCTATAATAAATCTGAAACTGGAACACAGGAGAGAGTGCGTTTGATTGCCCATTTTTCTTGGCATCGCGGGACTTCTGTGTGTCTTTTTTTTTCACGCCCTCAGGGACTTTCATGTGTGAGGGATTTTTTTTTGTTTTTTTTTTTTTCCCGACCCATCTCCTAGTTCGTCTTGCGTCTACTCAGCCATGCCAGACTTCGGCCCAACGTGGATCCAGTTCTGGCAATCCATAGAACGCTGTCGGTGTCAGGTCGTCACGGACCACGCGCCAGAGGAGATGCTGCAATGCTGCTGGATTGCTTCGATGTGTTCAGTGATGCCCGTTTATAATGGACATACGCTGGGTGCGGTCTGCTAAGCTCGCGACTGGAGACAGGAATCGGGCAGGCGCGTTGACAAACTGAGGGAGGGACACCACCTGAAGTAGATACCACCGTCTCGTTCTTCTGGAGGCTGTCTCCATGGCTCTGCCCACGCTTAAGCCTCGAACACTTAACTCAACACAGACACAGCTTTGATAGGAGGAATTGGGCATCAAGGTCACCACAACAGCAGGGCGAGGAAAGTCGCAGAATTCAAGTGTTCTCAGCAGTCACAGTTCCCACGGCAAAGTCTGAAGTCTACGACGAGGATTCCACCCGACCCCCATGGTTCCTCCCTCAGGTCCACCACCTCTAGTCAGAACTAAAACCCTGTTAGCGACGGTTGGGCGCAACTGAAGGATTTGCTCGTGGAAGGGAGGAGAAGGGGAAGGATGACTGAGGCTGGCGGAGGGGGTGGGAGGTGGGGGGGGGGGGGCGGGGGCAACTACATCCAAGTTCGTCTGTGTTGCAGAGCTGAGCCAAGACATGGCAATGACCAGTCTGCACGCTCTAGTGACTGAAATTGTGCTCCACAGTGGTTTCGATTGAAGGCCGAGGCGATGTCTGAGCTGCGTGTGGAACTGATTGGTCAGAACAGACCGGGCCTCAGGACATGAGACTGGGTGGTCAGTCTGGCCCGGCCTGCTACCTTCTGTAGAAAGTCTGCCCTGCACTGAACGGACGTGAATACCCACACAGAGATAGTACCCACTGCGGGTTCAGAGCGGAAAAAAACTGGTGAAAAATTCTCCGGATTTTCTGCAGCACCTAACTTCTGTTGCTGTCCTTCAGACTCTGCCACAGGGACTTCCAGTAACAACAAGCTGGTGGACCTAGAGTCTCGTCTTCACTGAGATTACAGACAGCTTCAAGAAGATGAGACCGTATAGATCCGCTCAGGAGGGGATACAGATCCGCCGAGCTGGAATAATTTGAATGAGGCGTCTCGGAATCGTGTGAAGACATTACCTGTCCAAGTCTTCACTGCTGTCTCAGCTGAACTGTTGGTAAAGACTGAAACCCTACTGGTTACCGGAAATTCTCGGCCAAGGGCCTTAAAGAGTCGGGTACCTAGGTTCTACCCCGGAGTGTTCTTGATTGGTGCCGATTCCAGAGCTCATGAGGGGTGTCTGACGCTCTTTTCCTTTCGAGTCTTCCTCGTAAGCTCCTGTAATCTAGCGTGGAGTGGGTTGGAGTGATTCCTCTTCAGCTCTTCACCCAGCCTGAGGATCCTTCCCTCCCTTCTTTCATCAAAGGACAAAAATTTCCCTCTCTTCTGTTTTCCGTGGTGTGATTTTCAGGCCTTCAGTGTGGTGAAGCAAACAACAAAATCGAGAAAAGAAGATCTTAATTGGTCGCAGAGCACGAGGATAACAAGGCCGAGTTCCATTTCGCAGTAACAGGGTTGTCTTAAATACTTTCTTTCATGATATGTCTCGGCGCCTGTATGGCCCGAGAGATAGAGGGACACCTGCAGTGCTGATCATAACATGTGATCAACTCTCTCTCAAGCGATGCATTATTCAAGCAGACGAGACTCGAATGTAGCTGTGTGCTTTCATCTTTCCCGTTTGCGTCTACAGCAGCACACTCAACACTGCTGCGCAGGATCTTGTCGGGACGCCAGATTTCGTAGTCATCGTCACTCTGACGGACGTCGATTTCCCGAATGGTCCGTGATGCTGTCCCGGGCGCCACTGTGAATGGTATGTGAATACACGTGAAACAGTTATGTGTGTATATATGCGCGTGTGTTTGTACCAGCCTGTACGGGCGTACGTGTATGTGTATGGGTAGGGGGGGAGTATACGAGAGAGAGAGAGAGAGAGAGAGAGAGAGAGAGAGAGAGAGACATGAGCCAGACAGACAGGCGAAGCTCGTCGAGACGATCATTTGCCCTAAAAAGATAAAAAGAGAAAAAAAAAAAAAAAAAAAAAAAGGTGTGGGGGGGGGGTAGGTTTTCTCAATCAGATTCCCAGATTTTTTTTTAAGAGGACATGTGGGGGGAGGGGGAGAGGGGCGTGGGGTGCGGAAGGGAGAGTGAGAAGGCAATTCAAAGCAAGTCGAGCGACACTTCTATATTCCCAATCTCGCCTAATGCTCCCCAAAATCAATCCAATGAAATGCCAGCACCCGCCTCCCCCCCTCCCCATCTCTCTCTCTGTTCTCTCTCTCTCTCTCTCTCTCTCTCTCTCTCTCTCTCTCTCCTCTCCCCCCCCCCTCTCTCTCTCTCTCCCCCCCCCCCCCCCCCCCCCAAAGCCTACCGTCTGTGTTTGCCTTTTTTATTTAGGATATAATCATTGCATCACAAAAAATTGCACCTTTTTTTTTAATCGCGTGCGTAAATGAGCAGTCTGTGTAATCAATCATTTCAGTTGTGCGTAAGTTTATGTGGTTGCATGCATATGCGTGGTAAACTTTAACGTTGGCATTTTCTCAGCATGTACGATCGTTAGTGGTATCAAACTTTGCGGCATGATCAATAGTTTTACGACCTTTTCCAACCATTTTTTTGCTTGAAGAAGTTACTGGTGAAGATGTCACCGAACTGTATCAGCCGTAAATCTGCCATCAAAATTTCAGACAGTGTTTTTAATATTATGAAACTGACACTTTTGGCAGAAAATGTTGATCACAAGCGATAGTCGTTACAGACACTGATAAGAGACATTTTAAACGATATGTTATGCAAACACTTTGACAAATATTACTTTACCTTTTGTTAAGATCCAAGCATTTTATGCCATGTCTATCAGGCAGACATGATAATGTAAATAAGCGAAATACTAAATTAAAATAAATCATACACATAGTAAAGTGTTCTATATGTTACATCCAACTTTTTCACCACTTTCATATGAATAAACGAATTATTAAATAAAGCACAAAGAACACACACACACACACACACACACACACACACACACACACACACACACACACAGTAAAGTGTCGTGTTTCTTACATCAAAATTTTTTTCGTCATGCTAATACAAATTAACAAATTACTAAATATAGAACGATCTACGAAAATAGATCAAACAGACACTTAAGCGTTCTATACGTTTCATCCAAATTTTTCATCGCTCTCATGTGAATAAACAAATTACTAAATCAAGAAGGAAGGTAGAAAAAAGACACACACACACACACACACACACACACACACACACACACACAGTAAAGCGTCCCATTTGTCACATCAAAATGTTTCGTCACGCTGATACAATTTAACAAATTACTAAATATAGAATGATGATAGATCAAACACACAGTAAAAAGCGTTCTATATGTTACATCAATTTTTTTCCGTCGTGCTGAGGGTGCACGTGCTGAAGACCTTAGTGATAATGCTGGTTAAAAGAAAAAAAAATGGGGAGAGAGAGAGAGAGAGAGTGAGAGAGAGAGAAGTGTAACCAGACTTAAAGAAACAGATCTCTGGGATCGACTCCCAAGTAAAGGGGCGCGCACATGCGGTCACCACGCAGCTGGCAGAGACAGAAGCAGTGATAAAGATCAGGACGTTTCAGACTACTGCTGTTCGGGCAAAAGGAAAGTACGTCGAGGCGGATTGTTGGAGGTATGATGGGGCTTGGACTTGCAGAGGCAAAGAGGAGTGAGATGAAGCATGGAGGAGGGGGAAAGGGGGAGTAAAAGGGAGTGGTGGAATGATAGTGATTTAGAAAACTTTTTTCAAAAAAAAAAAAATATAATAATAAATAATAATAACAGACCACTAATACATACTTGGAAGTGAGTACTCACTATGTCGTCTGCTACTGCTGTTGCCGACCGCCACGTATAATTTCTATGCATGTCATCAAGTGGTAGTGTCTAAACCACACGCATGCACGCCTAGAGATTAATTGATCATCTTTCTTCCGAAAGGTTGCAGATAAACAAGAAGAATTTGTTTTCTGCCACTTGTCCAGTTTAGGGACCTAAGACATGAACATAGAACACTATGACACAAGGTAGAACTAGTTATAACAAGAACAGTGATGATTCATAAGAAAAATAAATACTAAAAGTACACACACACACACACACACACACACACCCACACCCACACACAGCTTTTCACCCAGCCTGAGGATCTTTCCCTCCCTTCTTTCATCAAAGGACAAAAATTTCCCTGTCTTCTATCTCTCCGTGGTGTGGTTTTTTCAGGCCTTCAGTGGTGAAGCAAACAACAAAATCGAGAAAAGATCTTAATTGGTCGCAGAGCACGAGGATAACAAGGCCGAGTTCCATTTCGCAGTAACAGGGTTGTCTTAAACACTTTCTTTCATGATATGTCTCGGCGCCTGTATGGCCCGAGAGATAGAGGGACACCTGCAGCGCTGATCATAACATGTGATCAACTCTCTCTCAAGTGATGCATTATTCAAGTGGATGAGACTCGACCGTGTGCTTCCTTCCATCTTTCTCGTTTGCGTCCACAGCAGCACACTCAACACTGCTGCGCAGGATCTTGTCGGGACGCCAAATTCGTAGTCACACAGTTATGTGTGTATATGCGCGTGTGTTTTGTACCAGCCTATACAGGCGTACGTGCGTGTGTGTGTGTGTGTGGAGGGGGGGGGGGGTAGTATACGAGAGAGAGAGAGACGATCACTTGCCCTAAAAAGAAAAGAAAAAAGTGTGGGGGGGGAGGGGAGGTTATCTCTCAGTCGGATTCCCAGATTATTTTTAGTGGACATGTGTGGTGGGGAGGGGGTTGGATGGGGAGAGGGACGTGGGGTGCGGAAGGGAGAGTGAGAAGGCAATTCAAAACAAGTCGAGCGACACTTCCATATTCCCCAATCTCGCCTAATGCTCCCCAAATCAGTCCAGTGAAATGCCCAGCACCCGTCTCTCTCTCTCTCTCTCTCTCTCTCTCTCTCTCTCTCTCTCTCTCTCTCTCTCTCTCTCTTCAAAGCCTACCGTCTGTCTTTGTTTTTTTTTATTAGGATATATTCATTGCATTATAAAAAAAAAAAAAAGCGCGTGTGTAAATGAGCGAGTCTGTGTAATCAATCAATTTCAGTTGTGCGTAAGTTTGTGTGGTTGCATGCGTATGCGTGGTAAACTTTAACGTTGGCATTTTCTCAGCATGTACGATCATTAGTGGTATCAAACTTTGTGGCATGATGAATGGTTTTACGACCTTTTCCAGAATTTGTTTGCGTGAAGATGTCACCGGTGAAGATGACACGTTTGCCAGAAATGTTGATCACATGCGATAAATCGCTTCAGACACTAATAAGAGACATGTTAAACAATACTTTATACAACACTTTGACAAATATTACTTTACCTTTTGTTGAGATGAAAGCATCTAATGCCATTTCTATCAGCAGAAATGGTGACATAAATAAACGAAATACTAAATCAATATAAATCATACACATAGTAAAGTGTTATATATGTTACTTCCACATTTTTCATCACTCTCATATGAAAAAACGAATTAGTTAATAAAGAACGAAGATATCACACACACACACACACACACACACACACACACACACACACACACAAAGTAAAGCGTCCTATTTCTTACATCAAAATTTTTCGTCACGCTAATGCAAATTAACAAATTACTAAATATAGAACGATCTACGAAGATAGATCAAACAGACAGTAAAGCATTCTATACGTTACATCCAAATTTTCATCACTCTCTTAGGAATAAACGAATTACTAAATAAAGAACGAAGGTAGAAGAACACACACGCACGCGCGCGCGCGCACACACACACACACACACACACACACTCTCTCTCTCTCTCTCTCTCTCTCTCTCTCTCTCTCTCTCTCTCTCTCTCTCTCTCACTCACTCACTCACCGAGTATAGCGTCCTATCTGTTACATCAAAATGTTTCATCACGCTGATCCAAATTTACAAATTACTAAATATAGAACAAAGATAGATCAAACACACAGTAAAGCGTTCTGTATGTTACATCAAAAAAATTTTTCCGTCACGCTGAGGGTGCACGTGCTGAATACGTTGGTGATGATGCTGGCTAAAAACAAAGTAGGGGTGGAGGGGGGGGGGGGGGGGGGGGGGGGAGAGAGA
Source organism: Conus betulinus (assembly GCA_016801955.1). Lineage (NCBI taxonomy): Eukaryota > Metazoa > Mollusca > Gastropoda > Neogastropoda > Conidae > Conus > Conus betulinus. The sequence goes on along the minus strand of JADBJO010000351.1, from coordinate 742,142 downwards.
GAGAGAAAAGGAAGTGTAACCAGACTTAAAGAAACAGATCTCTGGGATCGACTTCCAAGTAGAGGGGTACGCACATGCGGTCACTGCGTAGCTGGCAGAGACAGCAGCAGTAATAAAGATCAGGATGTTTCAGACCGCTGCTGTTTGGGCAAAAGATGAGTACGTCAAGACGGACTGTTGGAGGTATGATGGGGATTGGACTTGCAGTGGCGAAGTGGAGTGAGATGAGGTGAGGGAAGAGGGAGTTTAAAGGAAGTGGTTGGGTGAGAGTGATGTAGAAAACTTGAAACAAAAAAATGAAATAACAGACCATCAATACATACTCAGAAGTAAGTACTCACTAAGTCGTCTGCTGCTGCTATTGACGACCGCCCTGTATAATTTGCTTTGCATATCATCAATTGGTAGTGTCTAAACCACACGCATGCACGCCAAGAGATTAACTGATCATCTTTCTTCCCAAAGGTTGCAGATAAAAACAAGAAGAATTTGTTTTATCTGGCCCCTTGTCCCAGTTTAGGGACCTAAGACATCACATAGAGAACACTATGACACAAGGTAGAACTAGTTATAACAAGAACGGTGATGATTCGTGTTAACATTGCAGAAAACAAAACATACTAAAAGTGTCGCGCGCGCGCGCGCACGCGCGCGCGCACACACACACACACACACACACACACACACACACACACACACACACAACACAAAACACACTCGCACGCACGCATGCACATTACATAGCATATAACAGTCCTAGACGGAAAGAGGATTTAGAAGCCTCAGTCACCAAACTGATATCATCAGCATAGCTTGAGGAGGAATGAACTTTTATTCATGAGGCAGTTATGTTGAAGTGACCCGGGATAGAGTCCTATTGAACGTTCTTGTACATAGAGCAAGATAAATGTTATGAAAAGAAAAAAGTAAAAAAAAAATCTTTTTTTTTTTTCAAAAAAGTAGAATGGTAAAAACAAACTGAGAAAGAAGAAAAAAATCCACCCCTCCATCCCCCATCCCCCCATGAAAAATAGGGGGGCGGGGAGGGGGGGAGAGAATAAAGTACATATCCTTATATGAACAGTGCGATGGCTCAAACGTATACATTACAAGAGTACATGTAAATCTTTCACATATGACATTCGCATGCACAGGCAAACCGTGTCCAATCATTTACAATTGCAAACTGTTTTGAAGCAATATTGACTTGTAAAGCAAGTAAATTGTTGGTGATGATATGGTGATAACTCGTGTGTGGACAAGCATCGGTAACATGAATTTCCTGCACGCCAACATAAATAGTCAGAGTGTGCAAAATATGTAAATTTTTCTTCCATAAGATTCTGAGCTTCGATGACATTTAAACTCAGGCAGAAGCGAGTTACAGAGGAGAGGACAAGAATAACCAAACCTTGATGTAAATAGGTCAGTTCTAGCTATGGGAGCCTGGAATTATGTAGAATTTCTAGAGTTCGTATAAAGATTGGATTGAATAATTTGCAGGATTAATCCAGATACTTTTTTTTTTTGCATGAACATTGCTTTATTGATAGCAAACATAGCCTGTAATGGTAGAGCTCCGCATTGAATATAATCCGATTCAGTAAGGCTAAAGGATTTCAGGAGAACTGCTTCAGGAGCACGGTTGTAAATACTGATTGAAGGTTTCATTGAATTTGCACTGGCTGAGTCAAATAGTGTCGAACAGCAATGGTTTGAAGAAAATATGTATGCATTTAGCAGTAAGAATCTGGTTTAATTCTATATGCACTCAGGAATAATTTTTCTCCCTTAATCCTGCATGGGTGATATATTTGTCTGGATACTGTTTTGCATGATTATTACATTGTTGATAAAATCGGAAGGGAACTGTATTATATTTTGCCGCCTTTGACCGGTTGATATGTGCATGACTTTAGTCTGGGCTTTGGTGGCATATGATCCACAGTGCATCATTCACTTAAGACGTCAGCAGACTTTTGTAATGATGCATACAGAGAATGAGGGTCAGGGCTGCTGATATCAATCGTCGTATCATCATAGAAAGGTTCGCAAGATTTTACAATAAGGTATGGGAGATCATTTACAAGGATCAAAATAAGAGAGGGTTTCAAACTGAGCCTGGGTACTCCCATATCTGACTGGTAAAATACTACAAGTCGAAGAATGCTGTCGACTGTCAAGGAATAATGAAATCTATTGGGACGCATTTCCCGTCACAAATGAGAATTATTTGCTTAATAACTTGTGGTCTATAATATCTAAAACCTTCGCAAAATCAACTAACAATGCTCCACAGAATTTGTTTTCATTTGATATTCGTATGCCAGTTGTCTACGGAGTTTGTTAAAGCAGTATGATGTGAATACTTTCTTTTCTATGACCAGACTACCATTATGACTCGGGACATTCGTAAATGTTGTCATTTGTGCTTTTCCAAAAAATTGGATATTACTAGTAATATGAATATTGGTTGTTAATTTTTCTAGGGTAATAAGTTCAGTATCATTTTGTTTTATGGTACATTCTATCAGACTTGTGAAGCGTTCATTGAGTTCATTTGGCGCTAGGTTGCTTAAATGACACATTTTGATTTGAGATGTTATATTCGTAAGTTCATTTATAGCTTTTTATATTGACTTTGAGTATTGTTTGGAAGAAACAAGATCCTGATAATATTTCTTTTGTGCAGCTCGTTTGAGTGAGTTAACCGTATATCGCTGTTTCTTAAATTCGTCTGACTTCCCTCCTGCCTCAAAAAGATGTTCACGAAGGAATATTGCAGCTTGTATTTCCTCAGTCATACATTTAGATTAAGGAGTGTGTGTCACTCTACGTATTTTTGTATGGAGCATGTTATCATAAATAGAACTGACCTCTATTCCACGATGTTTTGTGAGTCGGTGACAGAAACATGGTCAGTTAATGTCTGCTGGTTGAGGTTACACTGGTAGGTGTGTCAATCGTGTAAGACAAATATTATCAGAAAAATACTTTGTCCATGACAGATGTGGTTTCAAATGATCAGTACTAAAGTCACCTTTGAGCAATCTTGCAGTGAAATCAAGAGATGCTACATCCGTCGTGGCAGTGAACTTGTCCATCCATTCAGCATTTTCAGAGGTTTTTTTTTTTTTTTTTTTTTTTTTTTTTTTTTTTTTTTTTTGATAAACAGTGTCTATTCTAATAGGTTTCGCTCTTTTCAGCCTAATTTCTAACCGAAGTGACTCAATTTGAAGATCTTCAACGTGATGTAAACTGTGCGTGTTTTAAAGTTTCAAGGATGTAAACTAGAATGCTTCTTTGTCTGGGAAGGGGGGTCTTTCTTTCTTTGCTGGGGGGGGGGGGGGGGGGGGGGGAGAGAGAGAGAGAGATTTTAACGATCCCATACATGTTGTCTTTTTTATTTAGAAATGTTCCTGTATCAAAAGTTCGATTTTAACATTGCAAATGGCTTACTTTCACATGCGAGTCCACAAAAACTTCTTCTTTTTTTTTTTAATGCCGACCCCCAGTTCTTGACAATCACATCGTGATACATGAAACCGTCACAAATGTTATTTTCAAACCGTTTTATAAGGCTTTGTCTTTGTTTTGTTTGTTTTTGTGTCACCCGTCATTATTCTAGACTCGAAAAGGCCTCCCATAATGTGAATCCACAAAAAGAGTGGAGGCGAAGAAGAAGAAAAAAAAAAAATTAACTCCACCAAACTTTTCAACCGTACGAATGAAGCTCATCAGTCCTCCATCGTCAGCGTCCTCACCTCAGTGCCGTGTGCAAACGAGCGGGTAATAGAAATTTAGGACGGGAACGTGAGCGAATCAATCACGACTATCAAACGTTCATCGCTGGGGCCATCCAACCGTTCTTTCTCTCCCCCCGCGCCGCGCGGTTGACAGTCACTTTGTTATCTCCCATGAGAAATCTTCGACTGGCGAGAACGCAGGGAGGGAGAGACGTTGGGGTGGGGGTGGGGTGGAGAGGGAGGGGAGGGGGTAGTCAGAGGGTAAAAACGGCGAACTGGGCTTAAAGAATACGTCAGCTCTGTGCTTGTTTTACATAAAATCTTCGAAGACTGATTTACTTTTCAAACAAGAAGAGCAATGAACCAACTATTCAATTACACCCACACATGCTTACACATATATATGGACACAAACACACGCACTCGCGCGCGCGCGCGCGCACGCACGCACGCACACATACGCACACACACGCGCGCGTGCGCGTTTTTTTTCAGAATCGGAGAATCATTGGGCATCGCTGGGATACCCCCTCCCCTCCCATTCAGACCTCACTTAAATAACTTCTCTTTGCTAGAAAGTTTCTTTGTCTCAACATTTGATATTGAATTGATTGAAGTATAGACCAACTAGCGTATCCTTTTAAGCATTTACTTCACGAGATGTTCTATGATGCGATTCATTTTAACCTTAGATAGAACGTAGACGTGATAGACAGAAGACACATTTCAAAAGGAGTCGGTGTTGAAGGTAAGTGGACCCGTAAACTCTGGGCTTGCCGGCAAAAAAATGAATGAATGAATAAATAAATAAAAATGAATAAATAATAAATAAATAAAAAAAAAGGGGGAAAACATTTTGTTCTTTTACTGTCCAGATGACTGTCCGTCTTCAAAAAGAATTAAATAAAATTGACGTATGTGGCCTTACTTCGTCCAAAAAAAAAAAAAATTTGAAAGGTGGCCCAGTGGTTAACGAATTCGCCAAGGATGCGAAGTGGACATTGGTTCAAAATACCAGTGATAGCAGGGGCTGGCGACAACGTTCGGGTTTGTGGTAATGAAGTCGTTACCGTCCGAAAAGAGGAAAAAGAAAAAGAAAAAAGAAGAAAAAAAAAAAAACCGTAATAGAACACAAAAATAACTAATCTGACGTGTTCCCTAGGGCCCTAGGGCCTCTCTCTCTCTCTCTCTCTCTCTCTCTCTCTCTCTCTCTCTCTCTCTCTCTCTCTGCGTGTGTATGTGTAAAAAGCAATTACGAATATTTTGTAACGATTCGTTTTCAAATGTGTCAGACGACGGAGTCTTTTCCTCGTCTTTCTCTCCAAAACACTTCATTTTCTTCGCGTTGAAGCTTTGTGCAATTTACTGGATTGATTTAACGAGCTTCTGTAACTAAGTGAACAAAGGTTTAAACGAAGTGAAATATTTCTAACTGTGTGAGAGGAGGAGTGCGAGCGAGCAAGAACAGGAGTGTGTGATGGCGGGAGGGGAGAGGGTGGAGGACGCAGGGGAACTAACTGTAAACTGAGTTCACGAAGCTGCGATGTGACAGAAATGAGAAGAAAAAATGGATGTAGAATCCCAAATTGTTGTACTCAATACACGTGAATGATTCTAATCCTCCAGCTCGCTGTTAAAGGCGTTGATTGGTTGAGACAGAGACTCCGGGTTATAGGATATGAGGTGGTTACCCGTTCGTCCATCTGAATCATCTTATAAAGTCTGAAAGCCGTGTATCGTAGAAAACTAATCAGCACAAAACCCTTCCCCAGGCTATTTGATTATCAGAAGCGATGCAGCTTCAAAAAGACAACAACAACAACAAAAACTACGGCTGAAATCGGGTCAAAACAGGGATTTGGTTGGTTGGTTTTCTTTTTTTTAAAAGAAAATCGTTTATTTGTAAAGGGTAAGTGTAACGTGAAGATATGTGAGGATGGTTACTGACTAACGAAAACATTCACATTCGCCGACTTTGAATTAGCTGGTCTTTTTATACGGTAATGCCAGCGCTTTTGCTCGCACGCACGCATTTGCCCAGTTACACATGCAGTTTTAGGCGCGCGCGTGCACACACACACACACACACACACACACACACACACACACACACACACACAAACACGTGTGCGCGCGCGCACGCTCGTACTCGCCCACGCACCCCCCCCCCCCCCCCCCCCGTCTTCATCCACCACCTCCACACACACACACACACACACACACACACACACACACACACACACATAAATAGACAAACATACATTCAAGGTCAACACTGGGCCTTCCATTATTAGCATTGTATAAACTGGAATAGCAACAGAATACTGTCAAAGAAAGGATTTCAAAACAAAACGGGCAAATCGGGATAGGGGAGGATAGGGTGGTGGACGAAGGATGGAGGGATGGGGAGGGAGGGGAAAGGAGAGGAGCTAGGAAGAAGATCTCTACATTCACACACTAGATATTCTCCCAAGCGAACCTGCATTTCTGTTCTTTTTTTCCCCCCATCAGCAGGCATCTGTTCCACAAAGACCACAGGGTCACTCTCGCTTAAATTAATACGAACTCGATCACAGATTACTTCCCAGGCAGGTTTCCGAACGTCACCTGTGTTCCTGTGTGGTCGCAATTCAGGGGCTCTTACAGCAGAACTGCGAAGCAAGATCCAAGCAGTTCAAATGGGATGCTGCTGAAGAGTACACCCATTCAGCGTCTCCTACTAAGTGCAGAACTGTCAGCAGCAGGTGTGTCGCTTTGAAGACCCAGTGACCACAGCGGGGGAAAGAAGACTGAGGTGGTGTGGACATGTGGCCAGATAGAGCAGGACTCTCTGAGAACATCCCCCGAGGAACCTTTGTAGAGGAAGAGAGAAACGAGGCTGACGGAGAAAGAGCTGGACAGATAGCCTGCTCAAGAGAACCGGGAAGAGCTTTGCAGTGCGCAACACGGGCACTTTGCCCACAATCGACTGAGATGGAGAAATGGGACGTGGCGCAGCGTACATCTTCTGTGACCCTGTGGAGAATCGAGAGCAGATGTTTTTTTCTTGCAACAACAAATCCAAGATTCTTTCCATTGATGTCGCTGCTTTTTCATTCTCAGAAAGATTTTGAAAAGAAAATATCCCAGTTTTGCTCTGGATTGATATGCACTAGTATCTATATAAGAGAATGTGTGTGTGTGTGGAGGGGTGGGGGAGTAAGGGGGAACTCGCCTTTATTCCGTGGACGTTGTCGGTGAAGAGAGAGAGAGAGAGGGGGGGGGGGGGGGGGGACCTGTTTCCTCTGCATGAAAGCAGATAACAATTCTGAAGCTAACCAAGACGCTGACTTAATCTGCAGAATTCTGACTGACACACGGCAATCACAGCGGCGACCCTTCTACGCCCATTTCTTCACCTCGCTATTTATTCAGGGCTTCCTGGAGCTTCTTCCTTTTTAAGTCTGGAAGTAATGCCAGTGATCCCTTTTCATGAGGCGGTCTCGAGAGGGCTTAGCCAGTCTATTAGTGGGAACAATGAATGGTCCCTAGAGGCTGATTGCTCTTTTCGTCGTTCGCGGCATCGCCTGCTTGTCTTTCTGATTGGCTAGTTGGAGGCGCCGTCCAAATTACTGCGCGCGCCACCGTAATTGCGCGTGCTCGTGAGCGACATAGCCAAAGAAGGTTGAAGCGGTGGAGATTGGTAACTGGGGACTATAAACTGCACACCGAATGAACATCCGTCAAGGGACTTAACTGTTTAGAGTGCAGGGGAAACAAATTATGGCAGTACAATTAGAGAGAATTCCCTGTCTGACCCTCAGAAGCAGCAGCGTTTCTCTCGCTTGATCCAAAGATTTAGAGAAGGATAAATTGAAAGAATCCAAGTCACAGAGGTTATCTGAAACTTCTAAATCAATTTCAAAATAGACAAATAGCGGTAGATAATAACAAACAAGTAGGATAACCTTTGCTCACACAATGACATAATTGCAGGCCCATAACTCCAAACAAACGATGCTTACGACACCAACTCATGGGGAGGTCTCCTTGTTTGTTCTGTGTACTCTGTGTTGTCATTTTCTGCTAGGCGATTTCTTGTCGCAAGTAGCATTCGTTTGGAGTTATGGGCCTGCAAAAATTTCATCGTGGTAGCAAGAGTTACCTACTTGTTTGTTACTTACTGTTTACTGTTCCCTGCTTCACTTACGATTTCCTTTCATAGAGATAGATAGATTGTGTGTGTGTGTGTGTGTGTGTGTGTGTGTGTGTGTGTAGGGGGGGGGGGGGGTTATTTATTATCTAGGTGCCGGGATTCGTGACTGGCCAAATTCTGTAAGCTTCACCACTATTGATATATATGGGGTCCTTTCCCTCTTACTGATCCGGCAGCTGAAAAGATGCCACACGATGGTTGTCACTTTAAGAGGCCAGCAGACTTAACGAGATATTTACAGTGTTCTGACATTGTTGAGAATACCATACCCTGTAGGTGTGGTCAACTACAGGCAAGACACTCTATGACTGAAGTCATGGACATGCCTGATCTGTCGCTTTGTATTATGCGCACGCTCTGCTGTGAAGGCACAACCGGTCTGCCATCTGAATTTAAAAATTGAAGCCATTGCCATGTCATTACTGAAAAAAAAAAAAAAAAACATTTGGCAGCGGTCAGAAATAACGCATTGATACTGACATGAATATCGGGTATTTCATCCCGCTGAAATGCATGTACTGTTGTCGCTCATTGTCCTATGGCTTAATCGTCTAGGTCACACTTGCTCACACTTAAGAAAACCCCCGTTTTTCTTTTTAAAAACAAATTCCACACTCTGTTGATTTTATTAAAGTTAGGTGTCCTTCTGTACTGCACACACACACCTCATGTTTTCATGCTTCACACAGGAAGGAGGCATCGTTAAAAGGCGGACTGAAAATTTCTCTGAACTCAACAACAAACAAAGCACAGGAGATCCAAATGTGCTAAGAGCATGGGATTTATCAAATGAGGATGACAAGTCGCTTAGATGAGGGGAAAGGCTTCAGGCGTCGACAACACCCCTGCAGAACTCTGGAAACATGGAGAGAACGCAGTAACTGATATCCTGACTGCCAACTGCAACAACACCTGGCTCACTGGGCAGTGGCCCACGCCACAGACTCCATCGCTAACCGTTACGCTTCCATAGAAAGGAAGTCTCCAACACTGCTGAAACTGTACCACACTTGTAACTTGATCGGCCACGCCAGCAAGGTAGTGCTCAAAATTATTCCGAAAAGATTGCAACCGCAAGCAGACGCCATCTTTGCTGAAGAACAGGCTGGATTCCACAAAGGTAGAAACACCATTGAACAGATTGTTAACCAGTTAATCTACGCCGTTGAACAGATTGTTAACCGACGAATTTACACCGTTGAACAGATCGCTAACCAACTAATTACACTGTTGAACAGATTGTTAACCAACGAATTCACACCGTTGAACAGATTGTTAACCAGCTTATTTACAGCGTTGAACAGATTGTTAACCAGCTAATTTACACCGTTGAAGTGAACAGATTGTTAACCAGCTAATTTACACCGTTGAACAGATTGTTAATGGGCTAATTTACACTGTTGAACAGATTGTTAACCAACTAATTCACACCGTCGGACGTTGCCCACTGTGCCTGGCGTTATCGTGCTCACTCGGTTTCTTCCGTTTCCAGATCGTTTGCTTCTCGTGAACATACTAACATTCCTTTTTTAATGGACGATCATCTGTATATATGTGTGTGTGTGTGTGTGTGTGTGTGTGTGTGTGTGTGTGTGTGTGTGTGTGTGTGTGAATCTGTGTGTGTGTGTGTGTGTGTGCTGTTTAATTCGGTGGCATTTCCTTTTCAGTCTTTTTCAGCTCCCCAGCCCCCTCTCCAACATG
>JADBJO010000351.1:655000-730000 GCA_016801955.1 Conus betulinus | reverse complement strand
TCAAAAGAATTTAAGGGCCACACAGTTCATCACTCCCCAATAATAACTCATAAGTCCGACAGCTGAAATCAACCAACAAACATTTAATTCAATCATTTGATCATCGATTGGACACAATTTCATCAAGAAGTGCAAATCAATTATCGCGAAAATTTCACTGACATGGACACCCCCATTTTGCAAATTCAGAACAACCGGCTGTCAGAATGTCAAGAGTCAAGTCGTGTGTGACCGCCACTGGCGTTGATGCAGTCAAGGCAGCGCTGTCTCATGGACCTGACCAAAGTCTGGAGGGTGTTCTGGGGGATCGCCTGCAACTCCTGCTCCAGATTCCTGAACAGGACGTTGAGATTGTGTGCAGGAGGGTGGTTGTTGCGTATACGCCGGCCCAGAACATCCCAAAGATGTTCAGTGGGGTTCAGATCGGGTGAGCGAGTAGGCCAGTCCATCCTGGTGACTTGCTGCTGCTGGAGAAAGTTCTGTACGACCCGAGCTCTGTGCGGCCTGGCGTTATCGTCCTGCAGTATGGCTCCTGGTCCCATGGCCTGCAAAGCTGGTACAGCGATTGGCTCCAGAATGTCGTCCCTGTAGGCTACGCCGGTCAGGTAGCCTTAGACACGGTGCGGGGGTGTTCTGTGATGAAGACTGAAGCCACCCCACACCATCAGGGACCCACCACCATGGCAGCCGTGCTCCGCAACAGTGGCGTCAATGAAGCGCTCCCCAACACGCCTCCAGGCGCGAATCCTGCCGTCGTTGAAGGACAGGGTGTAGCGGGATTCATCAGAAAAGAGCACCCTGGACCACTGCTGCCTTGTCCAGGCCAGGTGTCGTTGAGCCCAAGCCGGACGAGCAGCACGGTGAGCTCTGGTCAGTGGAGGTCGCACTGCTCGACGCCCTTGACCGCATGTTGACCTCACGCAGGCGGTTGCGAACCGTCTGGTCGCTGACGAGGACGTTGCTGGCTGCTCTCAGCTGCCCCCTGAACACGTTGGCGGTGGCGGTTCTATTGCGTAGTGCCGCCAGGGTGATGAAGCGATCCTGTCGTCTGTTGGTCGCTCCGGGGCATCCAGGTCTGTAGGCTTCTTGAATTCTCCCATAGTTGTTGTACCGGTCTCTCAGGCTTTGAATGACAGAAATGTGTTACTCTAAGTTGTCTGCCAACTTCTCGGACCGCCACGCCTTTGTAGCCAGGCCACAGCCATCCCTCTCTCAGCGTCACAAAGTTTGCGTCTTGGTGGCATGTTTGAACACACCCCCAGAAGCGGCCCTTGATAAAGCCACTGGTCAGCGAATCAGGTTGACAAGTGTTCATTAAGGGTCCGGCTTGCATGTGCAATGCAGTTTTCAGATAGCCGAACACTGCTGCGCCAGCTAGGCGCACTCAAATTGCGACCTTTTTCTCGTGGCTTTTGAGCTTCTTTTGCGGACCAGTGTAACACCTTTGACACAGATTCGACTGAACAAATTGCCAAAACCCATTTTCTGTGAAGCACTTGTCACACTTTGAGTGAATACATTGGCCACAAACATTTCCATGTTTTATGCTACGCTATATTATGTCAACCATATCAAAAATGAATGCGGCCCTTAAATTCTTTTGAGTATTATATTTCGGCTGTTTGGATGATCCCTGGAGTCTTTTAGCCAGGGTGCGCGAGAACAACAACAACTACAACAACAAGGCCTGTTTTAAAAGATAAAGTATGCGGAGTAATTAGGCAACAACAACAACAAGATAGATAGATAGATAGATAGGGTAACTTGCCCCCAAAAAGTTCAAGTCTGCATTCGACTTGCTCCTTTCTTTGTGACATGGTTGACGCACCTGGTAGCTGACATCAGTCCATGGTGCACAGTGTTCACTTTGTTTGTCTGCATCTGTCGTCAGATTCAGTCTCCAACTTACAGTGTTCACTTTGTCTGCATCTGTCGTCAGATTCAGTCTCCAACTTCATAAAGGGATGGAAAAAAAATCCCTGAAATTCTAGAGGGGGGTCTGGGGGAAGATGAGTGGGCAGTGTGCCCCCTTACACCTCTCGCCTCTTTCCCCTCCCCACACTCGGGCGGGGGGTTGGGGGTGGAATTTGAAATTCTAAATGGTGCAAACAATCTGATGCAAAGCTGAGCATCGAATGGTGGGTGCATAGTCCACTTAAAGGTTCAACAATGGCTGGATTTGTTTGTACCACTTCGGTCAGTCTCTTACTTTCACAGCATCTTGCCAATGCTGTATGCAAGTCACAGCATGATGTCTACAAGGCAGACAAAATGGCGACTGCCTTCTCTCACGAAGTTTTCACGAGGTCTCTTGACATCTTATTGTCTGCTAGAAGACACGACCAGCACTCCACAGGTTTACTTTCTTTCAAAGGTTTCGGGGGGGGGGGGGGGGGGGGGGGGTCTTAATTTTTTTCCTTACATTTTTTTTCTGACTTCCGTGAATGTAGGGAAACGCAGTGACCTGCAAACACATCAGTTTGTGTGAGTGAGCAGCAGACTACTCTTACGCCAAAAGACACATTTTTTGTTTTTAATCAGTTTCGCTAAGAAATTTCAGCTACAGGAGATTGTCTATAAAATTAAAAAATAACCTTTTGTATTTCGGTGTGTGTCATACAGAAAATTGAGAGGCCAGGTTTTTATTTCTGTAGTACATCTTCTTCTTGTTTGGGTCAGTCAAGCTGCTGTAATCATAGCCGTACTTTCCCCTTCCCATCTCACAAGAAATTCTGTTAGGCCATCTTTGACAGGCACGCACACACACACACACACACACACACATGCACGCGCGCACACATGCACACACACACGCACACATGCACATGCACACACACACACACACACAAATAGCTGTGGATAGGTAGTCAAAAGCAGCCGTTGTCATTATTGACACAAACATGAGGGAGTGGGGAAAAACTGTAGTGCAAACATCGCCTCCACGCCCCCTCCGATTCACCTAGAGCCAGTGGAAGTATGACCATGCTACGGCACGAGCTGCCAAAGGCAGTCACGGTACCTGTCACTTCTGTGGGAGCTGAGCCTTCATGGTCATTGGGCACCGGGGCAGACATAGGGTCAGACGATGTAAGACCAGACTACATTGGTGATAAAATTCAAGTTTCAAGATAGATTTTGATTGTACAGACTCTCTCCTCTTTGTGGCGTCCGGAGGGAAGGTATGTATTCTACGCATTCTGTTGGCTATGCTTTAAGAACACTTTCCAAAAAACCCTGTGAAGACAGTTGAATACTTAGCGCCATTTTCAAAACAAGTAGTTTGGGGCCGTCTGTTAGCCAGGACTGTAGCCCTGTTGCTGTTGATCTGATTTCAAGGTTTGCTGCATTGAAAAGGGAATTTTTAATGAAATAGGCCCCCTTTTTGATAGTACGTCTTGTATTGCCAACATGATGGTGACACTCTAGTCGTCCATTTTTTAAGACTTCAGGTTTCATAGACCTGCACCCAGTACATTTTGATTCTGTTCAAGCACTCACAGAAACCATTCAGACACAGAAAGTCAGTCACTGGTCAATGTTGTAATTTGCTTTACTTGTGTATGTTATATTACCATTTGTCCAAACGAACAAAAATAGCAATCACCATCAGATTCATTCAAATTCTGCCAAATCAATATGCTGAATGCTACATAAAGGACCAATACCATGCACGCACACACATATATGGAACAGATTTTTGAACAGAAAGAAACATGTGCACTTAGACACACACTCTCTCACACACACACTCACCTCAAACATAAACACAATGAACAAGACTCGTTTAAAAATGACAAAACACAATGATCATTTGTATGTACAGCATGAATGCTCGAGAATAAATATCGATAGATGACACCAATCAATCATGCACAATCAATATATATGCACACGTCTTCATTATGATTACTATGCATGCACACAGACTTCATTATAATTTGAGTAAGGACTTGGTCCACTTTAGGGAATGGAAGTGGCATTCTCTATAGACTTCCTTCGATTTTTCTGTTGTCATTTTTGTTTTTTCCCCTTCAGATCATTTTCAACACAGATTTAAATATCTGAGTTTCAGAGTCGTTTTTTTTTGGGGGGGGGGGGGGGGGGGGGGGGGGGGGGGGGGGGCGGCTAATGGATAATGGTAGAGTTGAATTTTTTTTTTCCTTCTTTTTTTGTACACTGAATAATTATATTTCTTTAATTAACTGGACTTTAGATATAATCACTTGCCCAAGACTGTTGATGTAATTTATGTTATCGTTTTTACATTTTTACCCTCAAATTCACGGCAGTGTGAGCCTTGCAATTCATTTTTACAAATCAAAAATGCCACTGCTTTTGTTTGTGCACACATGTGTGTGTGTGTGAGAGAGAGCATGCATTTGTGCATGTGCACACTCAAAAATACTGTCAGCAGTGATCACAAGTTCACAAAATGCACAATCCAATCCCAAATTACAGTTTGATATTCTTGTCCACAACACATCCAAATGTTCATTCAGTCACACCCCTTCATCAGCAAAAAACATCTGCTGATCAACGCATTTAAAATCGGTTTGAACGAAACATGTAGAAACTAAAAGGAATGGTGGGAGGAGGGGGGCACACATACACATACATGCATACCCAAATAAAATTGGTTTTTGATAGAAACATTTACAACTAAAAGAAAGGGTGGGGGTGTAGGCATACACTCCTACCTACATGCACCCCAAACATGCAAATTCAAGGACTACACAATTCCATCAGAAGGCTGATATGCAATGCTATCTGCTGCTATCATCTGGACATCAAAACTGTTACCTTCATAAAATACAGAGTGGAAATAGCAAAATACATTTCAGAACACTTTTTTTCTTTTTCTACCAACAAATGTCTTGATTTGAAAGAGTATTGCTGCTTATATAAGCTTGACATGCAAAATTTTGTCACAGCATGCATTCAGACAGTGTGACCATTTTAGCTACAGTACACACAGTACATAACCCCACTTTGAGAAATAAAAGAACAAACTAATATAATCACACAGCATTGTATTCATACACTGAAACCCTGAGTGCCTTCAGCACATGAACCTATATCATGCAAAGGTTAAACTTTCTCTGCTGTTGATTAAACTTTCTCTGCTGTTCTCCAACTGAACTAGGCAACAACTACAAAATGGTAAATAAGTATATTATCAAAATTTTGTTATTCAATAACCGAACATTTTAAGCAACAGCCATCTCGGTGCTCATAACCTTGCTTGGGCCACGCACCTTCAGCAATTTACAAAATGCCTGGTATCATTGTATGGTGATGGTGATTTTTTTCCCCTTTCAAATCACAACTTTTGAAAAATTGATACACACATAAAACTCGAAACAACTTTAAGTGAAAAGATCATCATCAGCTTCAGCAGCAACACTTGGAGAACCTTGGCAGTTTATTTTAATCCAAACCTGTTGACTTACCCGTTGTTTTGCCTGCCTGTATACCTCTGTTCTTAAAGTTGGTGCATTAGTGTTTCATCTGAAATAGCAATGTAATCATGCTCTCCTATCCTTTGTCAATAGGTTCCGGGGTGCAGTGATTGACACACGGACAATGCTGCAGCTAATCTTTTTTTTTTTTTCAGGGTGGGGTAGGGCAGGGGCATCAGGAAGAATTGGGGGGGGGGGGGGGGGTAGAAGGAGAGTGGACAAGTTCATCATAGCATTCTGCTTGCCGGCAAAGGCACCACGATCAACAGGCATGCCTCACCTTACCTGCGCATGCACACAAAAAAGGGTCAGCCACCACCAGGTCTGCACTGGGAAATTTAAAAAATTTCCTGGGATTTTCAAGGATATTCTGGAATTTTATTGCTTGAGTGTTGATAACGAGCCCAGCTCGATTCAATAATTTCTGCAACATTCAGGCCCTGTGGGGCGACATTTTGCAAACATACATAATGCAGAGAGGTGGAGGTGTACGTTAGGATTTTGAAAGGGAGAAGGGAATCTCTGCTTGCTTACCTTCTGTCTGTTGACACTCGCTCATGAATCGGTCGACGGGAGACGACTCTTATTTACTTAAATTATATGCAGTTCTGTCCCTTGCATACTGCTTGCTTTAAACTGGAATTCTCACACACACACAGAATATAATGTTAGCTACTGAGGCTGAAATTTTTGGTCATCTCCCTCTATAAATAATCCCACTGAATGCATCTGGTTCATACACATCCTTTCTAATCCTGAATATAATGCATCTGGGTTCTCTCTCCCTCACACACACACACACACACACACACGCACACACACACAATTCTAAAATTCTTCTTTTCCTAATTCTGTACATGCTGAAATACTACAACAGAAGGAAATGCCAACAGGAAGAAGCAGTTTGATTCGAACACAAGGGAAAAGGAAGAGGAGGAAAAAGGTCCTGAATACAGCTCGAGACAGAAACTAGCAAATCAAAACGCATGCCTGAGAATACATAAATAAACACTGACAAGTGAACACAGCCAAACTTACGTGGAGATCATTCTGTCAAAATACCAAAATATATACAAACTGGACATATGGAAGAGGAGATAAGGATGGAGACAGCTAGGCAGGAGCAAGTTCGGGGTGGAGGGATGGGGTGTAAAATTGTCACTTAGTCCACTGGAACATGGCCAATGCCTTTATTGGAAGCAAGTTCAAAGCCTGCTTTGGCTGAATGTGCATGCCTATTGTGTGCGCGTGCATGTTATCACCACAAGTTTGACAACAGAAATCTACACAAAAGCGTGGGGATGCTCTGAACACATTCTGATTTTTGTACACAATGACTATATAAAGAATAACAATCACAGAGAGGGTAAGCACGTCCATGCTGTCGATCGTCCTTTTGATTCTGGACAGGAACATCCCTACTACTGGACCCTGATCCTACTGGCAACTGGACCCTGATGTATCCATTCCCATGACACAAACAAATGGGGAAAAAAAAAACAAGATTTTGCAGTGGTCATCACACACAACATTCTGACTGGGACTGACTGCAGATACAAACCGGAATGACTGAAGCATTAACACATGGCAAAAATCAATGCAACACAAATGCCTCACACACAAAAATCAAAGCATTTACACACACTCGCTTACAAGTTGAGGGAAAAAAAAAAAGCAACGAAACCTTTACACACAGTCACAAGTTTCAAAACCAGCCAGTTTCTGGTATTAAGGGTCGCATGTATTGAAAAATTCTGGTTGGGTGTTGCATTTTCACAATGGCATATGCATTTTCAAGAACACATTCTGAATGGCAACATCAGCAATGGGAATTGTATGTGATGTAGCACAAGTCACCGTAGGTTATAACATGTAGCCAAGCTCTCTCACATTCTTCAGTTATTAACATGTCGCCAAGCTTTCTTGCCTTCTCCGGTTACTAACGTGTAGCCATGTGTGGTACTCGTTGAGCTGAGCAATGGTAGCCAGATGGAAAAGGCACAAACTAGCTAGTTCTAACTTCTATGATTGGTTGAGCTCATAGTTCCAGTTTTACTGCATGAATGGACACACAAATCCATCATCCCCAGGCGCATACATGCACTGTGGACAGCTACTGGAATGAAGCCAATTCCTTGAATGATAAAAAGCAAAACAGCAAAACGACAAAAGCATCTTTGTTTTCTTTCATTTGATGGAGCTGCTAAAACGGACAAACTTGGGCATGGAAAACAAACTGGCGCCTTCAACTTCCACTGCAAATCAACTTAGTATGCCAATGGACCAGTGCACTTGACAGCGTTTTTAAAACTGAGGGACCATGGCATCCTCTGTTGAAAAATACTTGAGTCCACTGGTGAATTCTGAAGGTCCTTACAATAAATGCTACACAACACCAACACTCAACCATTCTGCTCAGAAACACCATGGAACACAGCACACAGAGAGAGAGAGACGTCAAAATAAACATTACCTAATGGGAGCTACTCTCAAACCAAAAGCAATGAACAAAAACAGGTAAATCCTATTTTAAAGCCCCCACCCCCTACCAGTTGCATGCGCATTATGTGGAGAACATTTTCAATCTGATGAATGGACACTCTTTTCCAAGACAAGAACAAAAGGTAAGGAAAAGGGGGAGGAGGGGGTCTAAAAACAGGACTTTCTTCATAACTCTTGCTGCAAATCTAGGATTTTACTGACTCTTCTCTCTGATGTATACAACACTTCTGCACCAGCCTTGACGCCACTATTAGAATAGCCACTTTGGTTCACCGTCTCTTCCATTCTAATTTCACTTGTGTAACGCAGCCAATTTCAAAACTGCCAACCAGCCACACTAGAGTGCATGTGTTGTTAGTGTCATCCATATTCAATGGCACATGATGACCAACTCTTTTGAAAGATGGAAGGGGATTTAACAGGCATCCAAAATTTTAGATAATGTCTTCAGTGCTATTATGAGCACTGCTGCTATTTTTATTAATCGACTGACCCCTTGAACAAAACTGAAAATGAAATCAACAAACATCACGGCAGTACCCACTGCATACTACCACCTTCGACGATCTCTATCAAAAACACTGGCAGTGGCATATGTTGATCTTTTCAAGGTAACTGGCGACAGATTCTTGCTTGCATCCCGCAAATTATAGTGGGCAAGAGTCACTGAAGCAACTCTGTGCCCTAACCGATGAGGACTTGGATACTCTGGGTCTGCAACTTTGAAGTAAAAGTTTTTGGGCACATTCATCAACAAAATTCGGTTGCAGGATCTCTTGAGAATTTGCAACTTCTCGCGACTGAAAAAAGTTTGCATTACAGGGACCCTCTGAGTGAAAATCTGTGAGTCAAAGTGCAAAATCTGTGTGTAAAGCACCCCAGTTGCGCGTTATAAGGAACACTGCTGGACAACTATTATGTTACCACTTAAAACAAGATGGACAGACAGGAAGATTTGTGATGGCAAGATGGAGATGGCAAACTCATTTTCTAACATTTTTTTTACAGAATAATGCAAATACATCATGTCCCCGTTTAGTACATTATGTCCACAATTTTGGCATACTGTTTATCTTCTGATTTTTGTCACTGAACGCAGCACTTTCTCCTTCATGATGGCATTTTTATGTAAGCACTGCATCCCTGACCGCCAAACGACAAAGAGCATTGCAACCTTTCTCATATACTACACAAGAAAAAGCCATTGCTTCTGAACATTTGAATTTACAATGAAAAAGAAGACTGCTATACATCACAACATGCAGTATCTTTTTTCAGAACCTTCAAATCACTCTGGCCACTCTTCCCTAGGTCATTAAAAGACTTTCCCTTCAACAAAAAAATACTGGCACACAATGACAAATGTCAGTAATGGCCCTAACATTCCACCATAGTATATCAAAACCAGATGACTCAAAGAAAGGGGTCAGAAGTGGGTTTAAGGAGGAAAGGGGTAATAATATATTCTACCTTTTTTTGAAAACCGATGATGTAGCTTGCTAGTTCCTTCAAGAAATCAAGTTGGAAAAATAAACATACAGCACCTATTACCAACACACTGATCACATCTACCAGTTTAAAAAAACTCATTATATTTATGGCAAGATAAGGGGTGAAGAAAGGACATACATTACAACTCTTCTCAAAAGCACTCTGCATTTCTCAAAAATCAGCACCAAGAAAAATCCAGACAATTGTATCAATGTGTTACTGAATCCGTCACACTCTGAATACCAACCACAACTCATTCCAGAGAAGATCAAAAGAAAGGGCAGCAAACTGACTGGCTCTTGATGATGGATATTACTGCCTGATCAAACGTATATTGATGTACAGGAGCTAAACCATTCTCAGTTATTTCTGTAGTAGATTCAGTGAGTGATCTTCAGGGACATGGCTTTTTTATAATTAGTCTTGCACAATAATTTTGAAGATACTTTAAGAAAGCGAGTCAGATGGGATCAGCAGCTTTAAAATACAAACAACTTTAATGACCATGCTAAGAAGAAATGCACTGCTTGTACCTTCATCTCATCTTCACAGAAATAGATTTTGAAATCTCCTGCACAGAATAAAACGTGCATAATTTACTTAGCAGTATGGAGGTAGGACGATAAATGCTTTACAATATTTTCCCCTTTTTTTCTTTCTTTAAGTACAAACCATTCCCTTATTTTCTTTTGTTTAAATACTGTAATCCCTGCAAATAGAGACCTTCCCAACAAAGAAACCCCTTACCAAAAAAGACCCCCAAATAAAGACCTTCCCAGTAAAGATCTCTCCTATGACCCTTCCCATAAAGATGTCCTAGTAATGACTCGCTACACTGTCCCATTTAAAAGACCTGAATAAATACTTTACCCAATAAAGACCCTACCGAAGGACACTTTTGCAATAACAACATTCCCAATAAAAACGGTCCTGATAAAAACCCTACCAATAAAGACCAAGTTTCTTAGCTTCTAGTTTTAAAAAGACAGTGTAGAATTTCTTTTTTTTTTCCAGATCAAGATTTGCACAGTAGTATTTAGTTTCATGCTGATAGGGTGTCAATGACCAACAACAATGATGGACTCCAGGTGATGATAAAATTTCGCTAAACAATTCAAGAAACATGTTTGAGCTTGTCAGCTTCAGCAGGCAGGAGCGTTTATCACTTTTCATGTGGTTGATCACTGCCTTTTAGTTGCTGGAGCCACACGTCACACTGCCAGGGCACAACTGAAAATAACGAGCTTTTCCTGGCTGACTGAAGAGTTATGATCGACTTGCCTGCCTTTCACCTCACTGTCTTTCCACAAAATCTACATGCTATCTTCATGCCAAGTTCCAAAGAATTTTTATCCCATTATCTTTGAGCTTTGTACACAAAAGTCTTGTCTTTCTCACCAAGCATTTAAAAAAAAATCTGCTGCTGTGTATATAGTCACCAGCAAGTTCTCCAAATAGTTACCAAGCAAGTTTAATCTACCATGCAGTTCGTGTTCAATACAAAAAAAAAGTAAATTTCCTACACTTTTGGGGAATACCGTTGACCATTGATGGAAAACGAATCTTGCAAATGCACATACCCAAAAAAAAATTTTTACGGGATTTATGCAAATCTCAAGATGCACCCCTGGGCTCTCAAAACTACAGAAATCCATCGAAAGACAGACAAAATCTCGTCCCTACTCAGAGTATTTTTTTCTGCAGAATTCTTTCCCCCTTTTTTTTTTTTTTTTTCCTTTTTTTTCTTTTTTTTCACTCCTCAAGTAAATATGTCCAACAAATGAGTTTACGGCCAAACAGATTCTCAACCAGATCTTTGTGGATTCTGGGCATTGCTTTGATCCAGAATCAACTCGTGAATCTTCAGAAAATGCTTTCCACATTCATAACCAATGCAATGCTGACATTATCGAAACACATGCTCGACAATCTGACTTGAAAACCTGTCTTTGAACTTTAACAGGCTCACAAACATGCCAATATACTGTTACATTGCTTTCCTGCAGATCTGCCCCAACTTACCAAGTGGAAGTACATGCTTATGCAATAAACTAGGAAGTTTGAAAGAGTTCATCAATATATGGATGGCTCACCAAAAAATGAATAAATAAATAAATTAACCTTACCCAACTCTCACAGACCAAGACAGCATTCTGTGGCGGTTTTTTTCTGCCGTTTCAAAAAATTACCCCTAAATTCTGGATTTTTCCCTCAAGAATAATAGTAACAAACTTCCCCAACAAATTTGGGAGTGTTGGAAGCTATTCACTCGGCGGAACCTCGTGCTTTTGTAGACACCATTTTCACTTTCGCAAATTTCTGGCAGTCTATACCAAGATATTCCACTGCATTACTATCATTTACAGCAGGCCCCCTTACACCATTTGACTTTAAACGTGCATACACATGCACAGAAGCATGCACACATGCATTCACAGCAACATACACATGGATGTATTTATGCACACTACAAGCACACTTCTCTCTCACACAAATCTCTAAAAATTTGGTATGATAATTCAAAGGCAACACTACCACATTAGCAAATGTCAATCTATGCTGCAAATGTTAATCAAAGAACAAAAGACTCTCTCTCTCTCTCTCTCTCTCACACATACGCACCTAATTCTCTCTCTCTCTCTCTCTAATACTGAATTCTGAAACCATGCATGCTAACCCAGTCAAAGAACACAAAAGTGATGGCAACGACACTGAATTCTGAAGAAATTATGATGGCTAACTCAATCAAACAACAAAAGATTTCCTCACTCAATCCTGCCAAGTTTTCCGATGCCAGCTAATTGTGGCTTATGACCGTTTCCCCTGCACCATGTTTTAAACGTCAAGTTTACCCAAAAGACCAGTATCAAGACTAAAACACAACTCCAGATTTAGAGCACAAATGAAAAGAACCTGGCCAGCGCACGATTTGAACCTGAAACCCAAGATGTGTGTGTGTGAATGCACTGGCCATGCCACCACCACTTTGATTATGATTTTCTGTGAAAACCTTTTCCCATCAGTGATCAAGAATAAATGTGCACTGTGCACAGCTGAGTTTCATTTAAATTCCTGAGACATACTGAATGTATAAAAACATATTTGCATCCTCCACTTTGTTCCCTAGGATGAAAACTTGCAGCAAAGTTGGCCATGTTACAAGGCTACTGTATTAGCAAAAAAAAAAAAAAAAAAAAAAAAAAAAAATCCAGACTTGGAGGTTTAACCCTTTTGTTCATACTTTTCTATGAACCATTGCTTCCTCCTGTCCCTAAATTCTTAAAATACGAGTATTCCCTTCATTCCTGGATTTAGAGAGAGAGAAAAAAAGAAGTGTAAATGAGAACTTCCACGTATGCAGTAGCAAACCAGCCAGAAGAGCAGCAGCGACCACTTTCCCACACTGTAGGGGCTGTCTGGCATCCATTCCATTCATAAACACTGCCCCACAAACGACCAGTCACGACATGTACCAATGACGCGAGTCGCGCAAAGTTCAAAGCATTTACCACAGGAACCGATTTTTCCAGGCAGCAGGAAGGAAAGGAGGGATTTTGTGCTGCCCAGTTTTCCGGGCTGCAGGAAGGAAGGGTATGATTTCGGAAAACCGGGTTGTAGGGATGGCAGTTAATCAAAATTGTCTCCTCCCACCTAATCTGTGTTCTTTGTCTTTTTCTCTCACACCGCACTGTCAAGGACTTCCAGTCTTTCACTTTAAGAAATCTCTGGCTGATATAAGCGAATGTGGTCAAGTACAGATATATATCATCATCGTCATCATTGAAATCATCATCATCCCAAGTATTATAACAGGTGCTCAAGTCTTGAATGTTGACAATTCAAGGCACACTGAGCTAGTCAGATAGATGACGTTCTTAATGACTGCAAGTACACAGACTAAACAACAATTATATACTGTAAAATAATAAAAAAATATTTACAATTCCTTGATTGCACACAAACATATTCTACAATATTCGTTTTACTATGCACATCTCAAAGAAGGAAAAAAAAAAGAGAAAAGCCTACAAATGTAGCATCATTCTTCAAATTATCACATGTGCACTGGAAATTCATTATGGAAAAACACACACAAATTCTGATCTAAACCACAGAGAGTACAATTCGATACTTCACTCAGAACATTGATGCTACTCCCTCTTACAACACACTGCCCTAACAATCGCCACTTTTAAACATTTCTTTCCCTTCTCCGATCACCTTTCCCCGCCTCCCCCAAACCTACATACATTATAACAATGTGTGGAAAACCGCTACACCTCATTTAGTCCCCACAATCAGAATGTTCCCTGTCCTTTCTGTACAAAAAATGGTGCAAACCGAAACACATGAACCGAAGTACATTACCAGGCTTTATGCACTAAAAACCTTATGGCAAGAATGAGACACACAAAAGACATGCATCATTTCCACTCTCTCCTGCTATGTTACCGCAATGAAAAGCCATGAAAATGCTTTTCCCATCCCTTCTCAATGTCTTCTGTAACTCTGGTGTCTCCATGGCAAAACACAAAATAAACATACCCCACAGGGTACAAAGTTACATTTACTTAATGCACAGTACAAAACACACGTGAATTCTCGACAAAAACTTCTTCTAACGTCATAAATAACACATATGAAACAAGTCCTCAGAGGGCTGTCGGCAGCAAACAACAATGTCGACAAAGTCTGTCAATCTCCACTGAGGTCCCTACCCATTCTGCTCCCTCTTCCTCCCCTTCCTCCACCACTCCCTCCCCTGATACCGATGTACTAATCACAACCAGAAACAGGACACCCAAAGCCAATGACAACACTAATATTTACAATGTCATTAAGAAACGGATGCGTATGTAATGCCTGCCAAATTTTCAGTTGTCATTCTTCCCATCTTCATATTTACACTCATTCACTCTGGTAGACGACGACAAAAAATGTCTCTTGTACTGAAAGCAGGATGCAGGCAACAGCTATCTGCTCTTTAAAAAAAAAAAAAAGGAAAAAAAGAAAAGGCTAGCTGGTCACTGTTGCACACACTTGAGCATCAGGAAAATGGGAGTGGGGGGGGGGGGGGGGCAGGAGGAGGACAGAAGGACAGAACCAGTCTGCTGGGCAAAAAGGGAGGAAAAACAACAATTTGACAGTGAACACACCACCATACTCTCACCGTTTCACAACATGATCAAGCCATATCAAGGTTATCCAGCTCACATAGAAAAAGGGAGAAATCATTTCTGCCAAGTATTGAAAATCATCTCTCTTATCTGACTATCTACAGAAAGCAGCCTTTACCCTGTGTCAAGATCGAGCTGAATCATGTCAGTTATAGCCCAGGCAACCATGAAGGCCATAGCAAGGCTGCTAGCCAGTTCAACATGGAATTATGTACATAACTATGATCACATGCACAGATCACAATACAGATGTTTCTGATGTCTGTCACTGATATGTCTCGTCTAGATCCACCTACCTGACTGCAGGAGTGTCCCAGCACATACAAAAAAGAAAAATCCATCAGTAACCCTCTCACACCACCACCACCCCCCCTCCCCATCCCCTTCCCCAGTTTCATGAGACCTCATATTGCCCAAATGAATCGACCAACATCACAGTTTGTTCAAAGGAATCTCGCACTAAGGTCAACACGTTCTTTTCTTCTACTTATTTCTGCCAAATCTCTACGCATTAATTCAAAACAAGTCACAAACTACTACCAACAGGAGTAATCTGATGAGATGTCACAGTATCTGCGGATCACCTGTCGGTCTCGGCTTTCAATCAAGGCCATGCAGAAACCGAAGAGATTAGTTTTTTTAAGGTACTTAAGGATTATGCACATATTCCATCACAGAAATCTGTCATGATTAACACTGCTTGCCTATTCATGTTGACTGAAACCAAGTTCAAGTTACACATAAATTATCTCATAGGGGGTTAATAATTACACAGAGCAGTCCACATGAATACATCATCTTTACTGTGTCTGCGACATTTAATGAAGGTACAGTTTTAAGAATTCTTAATGTGGTGAAGTCTGACTACAGCGCATTCAGTGTATTTTGAATATGCACTATATAGACACCGATGTTTCCCAAATCCTGTCACACACACATATATACGGATGACGCACTGTATCGGTCCACAGTCTATCTTCAAGTTTGAAGAGAAAAAAGGGAGGGGAAGGGGAAAAGCAAAACCTGGGGAAGGGGAAAGCAAAACCAGAGTAAGGCCAATCCCCACTTCACCATCAACATCTTGAACCATACCAACAACATCCACAGCAACAGGGGCTTGTCTATTTTCCCTGTCGAACAATTCAAACTAAATGGACACCTGTGGAAAGGAATGTCGCTTCACATACACTTGGCAGTAATGCTGAACAAAACATCTGGAATAATGACATCACAAGTTGTATCACATTGGTTAATCATTGTGTTGACATTGTGGAGGGCTGAGGTGGAGTCTGTCAATCTTAAGTAGAGAAGTGTGACCAATTCATGTTGAAACAATGGCAATGACATGCACCAGGCAGGTGACGACTGGTTGAAGGTCATCGAATACAAGAACACAGCTCCTCCATGCTCAATGGGTAAGTATCGGCTGAACCTTGTTTTCTAACAAATCTGCAACATGGCAAAACAATGAACAGGTCCATCAGCAATTCAACTCATCTCTTTTCTCTCTTGGGTCCATAAACTTGTCTACCTCTTCTATTTTGGGTTCATCAACTCATCTCTCTCTTCTATCTAGGATCCTTCAACTCGCTAATCTCTTCTATCCAGGGTCCATCAACCCATCTACCTCTTCTATCAAGGGTCTACCAACTTGTCTATCTCTTCTATCTGGGATCTACCAACTCGTCTACCTCTTCTATCTAGGATCCATCTACTTGCTAATCTCTTCTATCCAGGGTCCATCAACTCAACTATCTAGGGTCCATCAACTCATCTTTACTGTCTATCTAGCGTCCATCAACTCGTCTATCTCTTCTGTCTAGGCTCTGTCAACTCGTCTGAACTCTTCTATCTACGGTCCATCAATTGATCTTTATCTAGGGTCCACCAACAATCTTTCTCTTCTATCTAGGCACCATCAACTTGACTATCTCTTCTATCCAGGGTCCATCAATCATCTACCTCTCCTATCTGAGGTCCATCAATCATCTATCTTGCTTCTGTGTGAGATCCATCAACTTGTCTATCTCACCTCTGTGGTCCATCTACCTATCCATCTTGCTTCTGTGTGAGATCCATCAACTTGTCTATCTCACCTCTGTGGTCCATCTACCTATCTATCTTGCTTTTGTGTGAGATCCAACAACTTGTCTATCTCACCTCTGTGGTCCATCTACCTATCTATCTTGCTTCTGTGTGAGATCCATCAACTGGTCTATCTCACCTCTGTGGTCCATCTACCTATCTATCTTGCTTCTGTGTGAGATCCATCAACTGGTCTATCTCACCTCTGTGGTCCAAATACCTATCTCACCTCTGTGGTCCATCTACCTATCTCACCTCTGTGGTCCATCTACCTGTCTCACCTCTGTGGTCCATCTACCTATCTCACCTCTGTGGTGGGTGCAATTTTCCTCAGTTTAGTTTCAGACATTTTCCTCACCTGCCTCTCCCTCCACCAAAACATCAACTGAACCGGTGTTCTACAGAGAAATAAAATAACTGTGAATGGATTCAGATACACCTATTACAGGGCACACTCTACACACATCATGTACCTGCAATAATGGTGTGCCATGGTAGCGTGATGTATGTCAGGTTTGCGTGCGTGCAGGGCTACGCTGTTGGCACGGCGGCGCTCCTTGAAGTGGTGCCAGGCCTGAGCGAAAGACCATCCCCATAAGCCGTTGTGTGGTATCTCCTCATCCAGCTCTGTTCCCAACAGAACATACAAACTGTCAATCATTCTGACACTGAACAACATTCACAACACTGCCCTGTGTTTAACTATTACTATTACATTTCAGTGGCCCTTGTTTTTTTTTTCTGCTTGATAAAAGTTTTACAAATAAACCCCAAATTTGCAATATGCTTATTGAGTGTTGGTGGTTTTTACTGTTCAATTCAGTTTAACTATTACTACACACATTTCTGTTAAAAGTTCAACTATTATTGTCATGGTACTTTCATTCATATTGCTGATTATGAATACATGTACACTTCTGAATGTACATTCTTTCTCTCATCTTCTTCTCTATGTGTATGTGCATGTGCGTGTGCCCATGTGCACGCATATGTGAGCATGTGTGTGTGTGTGTGTGTGTGTGTGTGTGTGTGTGTGTGCACATACGCACGCACGCATGCGCATCCAAGTGATGTCTGTGCTAGTGTCTATCTCTACGATCTCTGTCCTTCATTTTGTGGTACTCTGGGGTTTTTTTTTTTCCTCTGTTCTGTGTGTGTGTCTGTTCATACATCTTTGAGGCACATGCAGGTATACTTGCATGTCTATTCTGTACATACAAAAGCATACGTAACCATCTGCATAAATGGTCTTTAATTCCACTGATCAGAGATCGAGTTCATGATTACAAAATAATTAAAAAAAAAAAAAGAATGGGAAAAAATTCATGCCCAATCTAATTCTTTCAATTCTTATGCCTAATCATTCAAATCAGCTTTGCAGTCTGGTATCAAACTCCGATCCAAATTTGTAAATCTGAAGATCAAAGCATAGAAATGTGTCGTCCGAAAAGAAACCACTTCCGTCTTGCCATGTGAAATAAAAATGCAAGGGAAGTGACTTTGTTTGAATATCACTCTTCTTTGAGAAAGATTATGTGATTTTCAAAGTGATTAGCTTTTGCTTTGTTTGTTAACTAACAAAATGTTATGTTTTCCTTCCTTGAAATAAATATGTGGTTTGACTTGGATTTCTGTTGTGTACATAAATGCCTTTCAAACGAGTTATGAAAGTTTCAAACCTTTACTTTCACATAACATTTTTGGCAATTCTGTGCCCTTCACAAAGTCATTGAATAAAGAAAGAAAATCTGCAGCACTGAATGGCAGGACACCTCAAATCAGATCAAAACGAGAACAGAACTGTTCTTAAACAACAGTCACTGGACACAATACAGACAGTAACAGACTTTGCAGTACTATGCTCAAGTGTTGCTTGGAAAAAATATGTTTTGACAATAATGACACAATCCAGCTGTGACAAAAATCAAGCCACGGAAAACGTAAGAAAAACAAAACACAAACACACACACACATTCTGTCTGAGAAAAGAAAACGAAACAAAGTGAAGCACACCATCCTGGAACGTGCCAGCCTCAACTTCGTCCTCCTCCCTCTCCAAGCCAGAATCCATTTTCTCTGTGTCTGACCGTGACTTCTTCATAGACACAGCACGCCGAAACCCTCCAGGGAAACGGGACCCTGATGTGGAGCTGGGGTCACTCATGCGTCTCACAGCATACTGGTTCTGTCACACAAGAGAGAGTCACACATATTTTGTCTAATATCACGAATAGTGGATAGACGTTAAATGAAGGACACACACACACACACAAGAGAGAGTCAAGTGACGAAAAATCTTGTCTTGCTCACATAACATAAATAACTGGGTTTGTGACACAGCTGTGATTTTGGATGGTTCAGTAAACAGCAATCCCCATATAACAATGCAAATGTTTTACACCAGGCTTCAGGGTCCAGCACACATTAAACACTTGCAAACCTTCCAGCTAAGATCAATCATTGATTAGTGTACATCTGGGCTGTTCACATACTGCATATGTGACAGGGGTCTATAAAACAGACATTCCAAGGGAGACTGGAGCAATGATGTAAAACAGACAGGTACTGATAACTGTAATCGATTCCCTTTCGGGCATTGTTGTTCGGACACACAGTCCAAGTTGTAAAGGTCACTGGCTGTTCAAAATAAAGAGGAGAGAAAAGTGTTGCCAAACTCTCAGTTGTTCTATTCCCATACCTTCAAATCACAGCACGCTTTCCTCTGGTCAATTAAAAAAAGTCACGTTTTCACATGTAACTTAGCTCCAAGAGACAGTCAGTCAGACACAGTAGTAAACCCAATCATCTCTCAGTCTTTGGTATCACCATAAAAACTTGCATGTCACTGAAACCATATGTAACAGGCTTCATGCCAATACTTTCATGCCAGCAACCTCATAACTGCTATGAAATGAAATGAGTGGAACCATCCTCTTCTCGACAACTCCGGTCACAAATTCTGTTTTCACTTAAAAACTAAACTACATGCAACCTACAATTGATGCGTGTGCTTTTGGTGGTCTTAAATCAAAATAACAAATCGAAACACATGATGTAATTCTCTTTTCAAAAAATAATCACACACACTGGTTTGTAGCCATGTTTTTATTCTAAAGCATGAATGAGGCTCAATGATTGTCTGTATATCCTTTGCTGTATAGCTAAACTGGAGAACTGCAAGACTCATGGGAGTGGTGATCCAGGGGTTGCACGTTCAAATCTCTGTCAGACTGTTTGTGACATGGGTGTTTTACTCTCTGAATAACACTGGGGGGTCTGACTCCACTTCCAAAAAAGTCCTCTAAATGATATTATAAAAACAAAGTATCCATGTGTGAATGCACACATAACATCTTGCACACACATAAAATCCCATCACCAACTTTCGGTAAAAAAGGCTATTTTGGTCATTTTATGGATGACATGCTACACACAGCAGGCACTGAAAGAATGAAAATATGAATGAAACCCTGAAAAACTGACAGACTAAATGATTCAAGAAACTACTGCCAGCAGGCAACTCTTCAGTTGGCTCTACCCAGGTAGGTAACCCATCGTGTGAGCATACAAAGTGCTTAGAGCTTGGTCTCTGAGGACAGGTGCTATGTACATATTCTTATTATCAACAATAAATATAATAATTAGCTTCTCCCCCTTCTCTCTATATTGTGCCAACCATTTCTCTCTTTCTTGTTCTCCCTCTCATACAGCTGACTGGATTTCAAATCAATTTGGACCTCTTACTACATATTCAACTTATGCATTTGCTGATTCCTTGATTTTTTTTTTTCAAAGATGGCAGGGCATACAAATAACATTCCAAGCTGATCTTTCTCAATCATCACAAAAACAAACACATTCTGTTCATTCATGTAATTTTTTTCTCAACATCCAGTTTATGCACAGACAACTAAAGCACTGTACCTGCTCTTCATCTTCAAAGTCAGACATGGGAAAATCCTCCACTTTAGGCGTCTCTGGCCCTGACCCTTTGACCCTACTGACTGCCATCTGGGCATGACCTTTGCCCCGAGGGCCCCGCATCTTCATGAATTCCACACGGCGTCGGTCACTGTACAACCCGAAGGACATCCGCTGCATGACCCGTGATGTCATGCTTGTCTGTTGGTGACAGAACACGCACAGATTTAAAGCAATGCCTTTAAAATCATCACAATTCATCTTCTGCTGACAAGGCTAAACTATTCCACAAAAGTAAGATACATTCCAATTCTCACCTTACAAATAAGGGGAATCATCATCTGCAAAGTCCTATATCACAATGTTCCCCAATGGATAACTTAACTCCACTCTGTTGTAGTAATTCACATCAATTCTCATGAACTCCATCTAAGAGTATGTTGTCATCATTTTCACTGCTGTAAACTTCATTTCACAGTCAGTTGTCACAGCTTTCATCAGCTGTCAATATCTAACAGTCTGTGGTGGCAAATTCATTTCTGCTACCAACTTCATTTCACTGTCTGCTCTAATAATTCTGATCAGATTTCAACTTCATTTCACTGTCTGCTCTAATAATTCTGATCAGATTTCAACTTCATTTCACTGTCTGCTCTAATAATTCTGATCAGATGTCATCTTCATTCACACTACGCTCTAATAGTTCTGATCAGATGTCAACTTCATTTCACTGTCTGCTCTAATAATTCTGATCAGATGTCAACTTCATTTCACTGTCTGCTCTAATAATTCTGATCAGATGTCAACTTCATTCACACTATGCTCTAATGATTCTGATCAGATGTCAACTTCATTCACACTATGATCTAATAATTCTGATCAGATGTCAACTTCATTTCACTGTCTGCTCTAATAATTCTGATCAGATGTCAACTTCATTCACACTATGCTCTAATGATTCTGATCAGATGTCAACTTCATTCACACTATGATCTAATAATTCTGATCAGATGTCAACTTAATTTCATGGTCTGTTCTAATAATTCTTGCCAGCTGTCAACGTCGTTTTCACATTCTGTTCTGATAATCATCAGCAATCATGTCCATCCCACAGCTGGTTATCATTATCACCTGCTGTCAACTTCACTTTGTTTACTTTTATTTTCACAAGCTGTCAACTTCACTCTATTTACTTTTATTTTCACAAGCTGTCAACTTCACTCTACTTTTATTTTCACAAGCTGTCATCTACATCTCTCTTTTCAGCTAGCTTTGATCAGGTTATGTTAGTTTGGGTTTTTTTTTAAGTAACAAAAATCATTTTTCAAACTTGTTTCTTTTAGTATCTTAAAGCAAAAAACAAACAAACAAACACAAAACATGAAACCTAACCGAAACATAGTAAAAGGGTGCTGTCATCCATCTCCTATTAGCAGGTCCATAGCAACCCATTCTTTTTACAAAAATTATCATTCTTTCTTTTAACAGCATTCAAGATTAAATTACACACACAACAGATACTTCTGTAATAATTCTCTAATCATGATGAGTTAGTGTTGTGCCATTTTCAAAGGAACCAACTCCACTGGAAGTTGATGATGATAACTGCCACCAGTCAAAATTTCTCACTCCATCGTTCTAGTCAGCGATGCCAACTTCTGGTTTAAGTACTCAATTCTGTTAACTGCTGGAAAACACAACCTGATACATCACAAATAACTCTCTACCATCGCAACAAAGACCAGTACACATCTTTTTGCTTCCAGTTTCTGGGATCCATTTTGTTTTGGACATGCCAGCCTGCATAAGAGAAATGACCAAGCAGGACTGGCTACTCATGGGTAGGTTGGGAGTCCTGATGTAAATGGCCCATAATACACTTTTGTGGCCTTCGGATCAAACACATTTGATTTACATGATTGAGCTTTACACTCACACTCACCCTGTTATCATAGGTACGTTTCAGCGCCTCATATTTGACAGAACCTTGAATACTGTGCTCTCATATGAGGACCCCTTTTTGTCCTTCGCAACCAGTTCTACAGCCACAAACTCGCTGTCACGCACAATCAGGTCTTCAAATGCCTGCACAAATTAGATATAATAACGTGAACACATGAAATCAAGACAGAAAAAGGGGCAGATGTACGCACCTGAGCATGGTTTCTACATGCACGAGTTGGTGCCTGCCTGCTTTGCTTGTCTAAGAGAAACAAAGAATGAGAGCAGACAGTTTTGCTGAGAAAAAAAAAAAAGAAAGAAAAAAGAAAAAAAAATTCATCCCTTTAATGTTGACTACATTTTCACTATGACTGGGTTTTACTGATAAAATGCAGAGGTCAGATGAAGAGGTCAGTAAAAAAAGGTTGCACCTTGTAGGCTGAGAAATATAAGCACATTATAACCGTATTCTGACATGCCAGGAAATGCATACAGACTCCACTGGAGTAAAACCTTCTAAGCATGGATATGGCAGGACATGAGAACTAAACAAATATAACCCAAAAAAATATTACCTGTCAAATATCACAAATTTTCAACAAAAAGAAAATCCTTTACGGACACAGAAGCAATACATGTATAAATACCAAATTATGCCCGAGCTGCCCTACCTCTTCAAACTGGTCAATCGTGAAATAGATATTGGGGTATGTGACGGGCTCACTCGTTCCCTTGCTGTCCATTTCTCGGTGGCTTGGACTGGCATACACTTTCTGAAGAATTAAGATTGATCAACATGAATGAGAAGTACATGCCATCATGAAAATAAATGAGACCTTTTTGAAACATCACACATGAACATCCAAGTTTGCTTTTGTAGTATTCTTCTTCAAAGATTTTAGGTATTTTTCAAAGTATTTTTCAGGAAACCCACATATTTTGGAAACTTTGCTGTCAACAGTTTGTTAACTGAAAACTATACACTGTTCAACCTTTTTCAGCTCATGCTGTTGATCTCTTCCCCGTTATATACTGGTGGAGTTAAGTCTTTCTCTGTGTGGGTGCAATGTTTATGGTTACACAACAGCTGCTTTTTTACTTTTTTGTGATTTTCGTTGTGGTTGTTTACTGCTTGTGTTAGATCTCCATCATAGTTCAGTCTCTGTCATTATTTTTTTAATAAATGAATTCTATTGTACTTCCGAAAATTATTTTTGATTGAAAAAAATAAAAATAAAAGGTTTTAAGCGTTGCTGCATATTCAGACAGGTGTAACCCTGTGCTAGGCAGCACGTTGTGAATAGAGCATATTGTTGCTGCCTATATATGGGCGATACATAGGGAAGGACCTCACACAGCTCTTTAAAACACACACATACACACACACACCAATAAACCAGAGTTGAAATGCTGAATTTGTTTGACCCCTCTACGATGAGAACAGTTCAGAAACAATGAAAAACAAATCAATCCACACATTTTGTATGCACAACTGAGAGGAAAACCAATGCAATCACATCATTCTGCCTTCCATGTAGCCAGTGAGAGAAAACCAAATGCTTACACCATGCTCTCCCCAAGCTCTCCCCTAATGTGCCAATTCAAGAGGAAAAAAAGTCCTCTGAATACGTAAGTCTACAGTTACTGACTAAACTTGGCAGCAGAAAAATCATTATAAATCCCACTTTTAATGTGTCAGCATAACAATACTTGTGATCATGCAGCCGTTGGCTTAGTACTGAGTTAGTGCCAATATGTGACCATGATGGAGGAGGGGGATGGGGGACTTTCTTTCTCACAGGATTCAGCCATTGGCTCAGTGTCAATATGTGACCATGATGGAGAAGGGGGATGGGGGACTTTTTCTCACAGGATTCATCCATTGGCTCAGTGCCAATATCTGGCCATGACTGAGGAGGAAGATGGAGCACTTAACCTCTTTCAGGATTCCATTGCCCTGATGTGGTGTCTCAGGGGTTATGCAAGATTAATCAATTAATGCAAATGAATCTACTAGCTGACCAGTTGGTATTGCAACGCTCCCGTCTTCAATTCATTGACATATTCTATAGATGAAATTGGTTTGTATGAATTTACATATCGTACACACACACTCTGGTACCTACCAGTTAGATAAACAAGGACAGTGAAGGAGTTAATAATTTTCCTTCCATGAAATCTTAGATCTCATGAAAAATATTTTTCTCTTTCTGGAATTGAAAAATCATGTTGGACTGAACATCTCTGAACAAGGTTTTCATGGAGTCTGCTGTAAAGTGATTATGTCTGATATATAAGTCCCCAAAGTCGATAAGACCACGTTTTATAGTGAGTGGTACTGCACATGGAATGCACCACAGAGCTTCATCTTTCAAAGTTAATGTGAGGGTGGACAATGAGTGGTCTGTATGTAAATCGACACAAAACTGTCTCGTCCTTACAGCCACCTCTGGCAGATGGTAGAAACTCTTTCAGGTTTGGATGGATTTTTTCAAGTGTTTATTTAAATATTTGAATTAAAATTGATTTCTATCTGTTTAATCACTTGTGTGAATGATAACATGACTTTAGTAACACATGAAAGTTGATTTAAATGTATGAGGCAATTCCTATTTTTTGTTGTTTTAAGAAGGTGTCTTGAAGCACTAAAGGGAGGCCAGTTCATGAAACAAGCAAGCAAGTGAAAACTGATGTAAAGAAGAAAAAAAAAAAGAGTAACTAGCTCTCATATTAACTGTTCATCATCCACAAGCGTATACCTGCAAGCACACAACTACATATGCTTACAAACATGAGCACCCACACATGTAAACATTCAACTTCACACATGTACACAGAGTGCTGACCTTTGTGCATTTCTTCAAGGTCTGCAGTTCTTGAGCTCCTGTTCTTGTACAGACAGCACATGTGATGCTGTAGTCAAACTGAAACAAACACCTCCACTGACTACACCTGTTCAGCCTTTTCACCAGGATCATGACCTCTTTCCCAACTCCCATGCTCCTGTTGATGTAATTTTGTCTGAGATAGTGTATATATATTGACAAATGCCTTTTCGTTTTTTTTTTCTTGTTTTTTTTTCAATAGGCATCATTTAATTCCAGTTCCTAATGACATGGTGGCACCAATACACAACAGACTGGATCAGACTAGAAATCAGCATAGCAACATGTGCATTTTCTCCAATGCTGTTTGTGCTGGCAATGGAGGTCACCTTGAAAACATCCCAGAGACGTACAACAGACTTCAGGCATGGATAACAAATGCCCCCCCCCCCCCCCCCCCCTAAAAAGCAGTCATGGATGACACTACAGTCCTCTCCCAAAGTGAAATGAAGCACGCACAAGTACTGATGCATTTAGTTTCATCAAGGAGGAGTTTCAACACGAACAAATTACAAAGCCTCTCCCTGCAGAAAAGAAATGTAGCTGAAACAGTTAGCGTTCACTGCTGCCAACCAAGCCACTCTGACAGTGACAAAACAAGCAGTTAAAGGAGCTTTGGAAGGCAGCATAATGACTCCCTGAAAGACGCACAGACGGGAAAAGAAACCAAGCAAATGACAGAAGAAAGCTTGCCATTAACAGACTACTATGGCCTCCGTGGTAAATATAAGATGTGGTGTCTAGAGGTCATGCTGATCCCAAAGCTCCTGTGACCTCATCTGGATACCATAACTGCACAAGCACTAGTGAATTTGTGATGTCCAAAATTAACATGTACTCCATGAAACAGCTTGGTGTTTTCTGGTCTGATGAGGATGCGCTCTATTGTCACCAAACATAGCTGAATCAACAGGGGCAAGGACCATGTGTTAAAAGTCTCTAAAATAGTCATAACTGGAATGACATATTGCACATGGCACATCTCGGGATCAGATTCATCCTGTGTGTATGACTTCCTGCTCTCCAACTGTCGGAGAAGAAGAAGTTGCTGGTTCTAATTCCAGTAGTGCCAGGGAGAAAACACTGACAGGAGAAGGGCATCTAGACATCATGGATGCCGCCCAGCCCCCTTTAAGTCTAAGGAGTTCAGGGTCAAAACATTTGCCTGTGGAAGTTTCTTCTCTGAAGACCTTCTACTGTCAAGCTCTCCGCAGAGTTTCATCCAACTGTTTTTTGACAAATGTTTTTTTTTTTCAACTTTTCTTTTACTGTGTAAAAATAAATATTGATTTCCATTACCTGGTGGCACCATGTGTATGGTTAAATGAAAGATATCACGAATTGCAATGTCATCTTTGTAAAATCACTAAGACACATATACAATTTGAATGTCAACAGCATGTTAATATGCAAATTTAGACACATGTACATGCTACTGTATTAAAACATATAACAACTTTTACCCCAACAGCTAACATTGTCTTCCAGATTAAAATCATTTTTCTCTTAATTCTAACAACAAAGGAACTCTTTTCAAATCAGCAAACAATGCCAGAGGTAAAACCTTTTAAAATGAACGCCATCTCTTCGACCACCTAACACTTCAACTGCTGCTAACATGCCACTTACCCCTCCCACATTCTCTCCCCCTCTGAAACTGGAAACAGTGCATCAACTACTAGTCATCTAACAAACAAACAAAAATACAATAAAAAGGCTTTTATTCAAATAAAACCTTTGCTTCAGTTTGAATTCAAAATATCCTGCAACAACCACACAGCACCCATCCCCTCCCTCGCTGGCATCATATAAAAATACAACAGAACTGCCGACTCAAAAACCATGAGCATACTGCCAGACTTCAACAGAGAACACGAGCGGGATAATGAACAGCTCATTCACAATGATCGCAAGGCCATAGGCAGCACAAACTGAGAGACATATGATCACCCCCCTACCTGGTGGAGAATGATGTTGAGGTACACAGTCTCCTCCCAGTCCACCATAGGGTCATCCAGTTTGGGCAGGTGTTTGGAGCCCCTGCGGTACACCTCCATCAGCGGCTGAACACAACAAAAATGAGACTGTGCCGGTGGGTGTTGTTTGCAAGTCATGCATCTTGATGGTAAGTGGGTGTAAGGTTGATGTTGATGTTGCTCTTCTTACTGACTGTTCAGTTAAATGTTTATTTGAATTCTCCTTGATGTACACTAAACCCAGTTGATGCAACCCACACAAGCATATGTCACTTATGCACTCATTTGACTACATTCAGGTTAATACCTATATAACTGAAGGTAATCTGTTGGCAGAAAGTAGTTTTCTAACCAGCCGCCGTGGCAAAATGGTTTGCACTGTGGACTCCTGGCTGTGAGGTGGTGGGTTCCATTCCCATCAGAACCATCTATTTGTGGGATTCTCCTGCCCCAACCAACTCCTAACCAGAGGAGTTTGTCATGGACACAGCTGAGAAAATTGGACCACTGAGCTGAGTTTCATTCACTTATGGGATGTGTCTCTGAGAGCGTTGTTCAAACTTCCTGACCAACACAGCTGGTGTCTGTGTCTCTTGGGCATGGTTGACACTGGGATATATCATGAAAGTAAGCTAAGAGTACAGCCCCGTCATATACATCGCAGACCTGAATGGACATCCACAAGCATCATTTTCATCATTTTCATCCTCATCTATTAGCATAGTAAAAAAAATGTCTCAAATTCTGGGACCCTTCATGCCTTACTCACATAATGACTTTAGTTTGAATTTCTTTCCTACATCTACGCCCTTGGTGAATTTCTGTGCAGGTCACCTATATGAACAAATACATGGGACTTGTCACTGGACAGATAAAGTGGTGCCTTCCACTCACACTGGTTCTGCTATAAAACCAATACTGTCATCAGTAGACGGCTATGTAGGTGGTGTCCTGTGTACACTGGATCCGAACACCAAAGGTAACTGGGCAGCAATGCAGTGTCTCCTCTGGTGGGTAGCCTCATGATGACTTGACACTACAGTCACTATGGATTGCCTGTTCTAGAGCTGCAGCAGGACAAGCCAGGGTGTGGTGGCAGACAAAATGCATTACAAAAATACACCACCATTTTCTTCTTTCTTTTCCTTCTGTCTGTATGTTTTGTTCAACAACAGAAATTTGCTGGACCAGGAACTTTGCTGCCATGGGGTTTCAAAAGTTGCCAGCTGCATGTTGCACATAAGGTCTTCAGGTTATTATCTCATCTGAAAGATTAATTCTCAGATCCCAAGATCCAGTGGACGAGCAAAAAGCATGAGGAGGAGGAAGGAGAGACTGCCTCATGTGACTCTGTGAACTATGACCCATTTTGCTTTCTAGGCAGCCAGTTACCCACAAAGTCATCTTTCTATCTGATGACAACACTGAAGATGATTTCAATAACAACAATCTACTGATCACCAGCAGCAGCAATACAATCATTCTCATAAGCCGTAACATAAACATCCTCATTGAGACAATGGTAACAATAAACATACCTTCATCTTCCCATGTTTATCCTTGACCTCTGGATTTTTCTTGACATAGAAGAGCATGTCATCATCTGGAGAGGAGCCCCCAGATGCAAAGTAGGTCAGAAACAGGTCTGTCCAGAAATTACCAATATTTTCTGGCACCAGCACAAAACCTGAAACACAAAACAATTGATATCAATAAAGAACTCACAGTTATACAGATTTGTGGTAAGTTACAACAATTCAGACTTATAAAGTAATTTCTTTTTTCAAAACCTAATCATCTACATAAGCAACTTGTTAACATCCTATCAAAGTTTATCATGAAGTCACTAAAAATTAAAATAAGAGTAAAAGCAATACCTCCTCTCTCTCTCTCTCTCTCTCTCACCCCCCCCCCCCCCCCCCCCCCCCCCCCCCCCCCCCCCCCCCCCCTAAAAATGAAATCCAATTCCATAATAACAACATGAGAGATCTGGCCTTGCGTTACATCTTTGAAGCTCAGTAAGTAAATCCAAACTTTCTGATGAAACAGGGTTCCTGACCTCATCTTCAGAAAGATAGACAGACAGACAGACAGACAGACAGACAGACAGAGACAGAATCTCTACTTCCTCTTTTAACAAATTAAGGCTACCTCAACTCCTTAGAACCTGAGAATAGATAGAATCACTGGTGGGAGGCTGATGACTTTTTTTTATTCAGCAGAATACCATGGCATTTCTTTGATTTGTTTTCCCCCCCCATCAGAAAGTATTGACTAAAGGCATTTATGCATGCTTGCTCTCAAACAACCAGCACTGAAGTATCCATTGAACCAGACACTACCATCATATGCATCATATTTAGGAGAATTCCATTTCAATAGCCTACCCCATTTTATGCCTGTGAGACTTCAATGATACTTATTAATGTTACTGCTTCTAATACATATTTATAAACACACTACTTTGATAGTCCTGATGTAATGAATGCAAGTTAGGCCTTAAGCATGTGTTTTCATGTCAAAAGTGTTTTCTTTATTCTTTTTATTATTATTGTCTTACATGATGTTGTTGTTGTTTTTTAATGACTGATTTCCACTGCAGACATGTGTTAACATTATAGACCAGTGCTGTTTTAATGCCAGCAATTTATAACATGATTAAACTTACCAGTCCATAGAGGGAAAAAAAAAAAAAAAGAAAATTCCTTATGGTCATATTCCTGATTATATCAGCACTCTAAACAGATTTTTTGCTTATGGAGCTTCTGACACCTAGCAACTTGATTTATAGAAACTGCAAAAACAATTACAGTCTATGGGAAAAAAAAATCAATTGTTGCATTATAGTTTATACCCCTAAGAAATGTTTTGTTACTTATCACACATACTGGAAACAAGGCAACACTTTACTTGGATCGAGACATTCATTGGAATAAAAGAAAAAAGTTTTTACATCATAAAAATTGTCTTCAGTTCTAATGAATTCAATTCAGTCACCAACACAGACTTTTTGTGACACTGACAACTGAATTAATCATAATTCACAGGACAGAATATATCTCCTCTTCCTTATTTCATTACTGAAAGTGAAAGTGAAGTTTTTATACCTGTACGATTTATATGATCAGTCTGTTTCATCATTGTTAATGTTTCATTAACTTTTGTCATTTAGCTACCTCCGAGTCTGATGTTATTCCATTTCCATAAATGCTTCATCAGGGCCATTCAGAAAGTAATAATTTCCAAAAGTTAGCTTGTCAATGTCTTTCAGTTAATCATTATTTATACACACTGTCAAACTATGCATCTCCAAGATTATGCAGTGAGACCATTTTGGTACAGGCTCTTATGTTCAGCTATACAAAGATGGCAAACAAAAATTGATGTGGTTGTGATTCCTGGAATAACACTATTCTTTCCTCCCAGTCCTCAATTTTTTTCTGAACTGTCAGCGAACAGAAACAAAACAAAAAAAAAAACCTGAAGATGTTATACAAAACAAATGCTCGCCATCTGACCTTTGGAGTGAGCTTTCACCATCTGAAGAAGAAGCTAATTTTTGTGCAGTCTCAAAAGCTCATTTTATATATGCTAAACTTGCAAAAATTGATCTTTTGCTATTAGACTTGACTAGATTACACATACAATCTGTAAATTTATACAGACTGGATGTGTTTGCAGAACTACCACCTTTCAATTACTTCATACAAATATAAAACTGAAAAGCTGCAAGAAAAAGACGAATGATCAGCAAGTCTATGGAGGCCTGCAAGTGCAGTACTCTGGCAGACGTTACCAACGTCACAAGACCTGTGTAAATATCTTCACAAGAGAGCACTGCTATTTTGTTTGTGTGGTAATAAATTCTGACACTATCACATTCAGCCATTCTATTTTGGCAAGATGCTATGAGCAAAAAAGAGATTGAAATAATCATTCTGTATGAACTGCTGTTCCTGGTCCAACCAAAAAGTAGATAAACCACTAGATGCTCTGACCTGCATCAGACTGACTGCACCATTTCCACAGCAAGTTTCATGATTTGTTTTCTGTGAGAGGGACAAGAAAGATGCCGAGAGGCAGCACATTCCCTTCCAACTTCCCCCTTCCTTCTCTAGAATATCAAGGGGTTTTTGCTTTTTAATTTAGGAAGCTCTATTTCCCTCCAAGTAAAAAGTCCTGACATAAAAGTAAACACTGCGAATGATGGAGTGTCAGCCATTGATCGGCCACTACAAATGTTCTTTTGTTGTTGTTTTTTTAAGTTTCAGCCAACCAACTGATTTTTTTTCTTTATGTGTGTAACCTTAATCTCAACTACTCTCTCTCTCTCTCTCTGTATGTCTCCCATGACAAAACATAATGTGTAAGTCGTTTTCAGTATTTATGGTGTCTCAACTCCAATACATTGTATCAGTTTTAGTCAACATGATGACTAAGGACGTTTAATGGATGAAGATGAAGAAGAATGAAATGGAGCAAGCACACGAGTGCGCTCTCTCTCTCTCTCTCTCTCTCTCAAAAACCGAAACGCTATGGCACCTAATTATT
Source organism: Conus betulinus (assembly GCA_016801955.1). Classification (NCBI taxonomy): domain Eukaryota; kingdom Metazoa; phylum Mollusca; class Gastropoda; order Neogastropoda; family Conidae; genus Conus; species Conus betulinus. The sequence goes on along the minus strand of JADBJO010000351.1, from coordinate 698,012 downwards.
GTCCTTTAATCCTGCTTCTCCTGCCTTCATTTAATGACATTTAACATGCGTAGGTGGCCCTGGGACGAAGGCCGGAGGCCGGGGTCATGAGGCATGATGTCATTTGAATTTGTCATTTGTGACAAGCCTGCGTAGATATTGCAGTATTGAAATATAACCATAAATTAGAACATAATGTTTGTCATCAATGCTCTTCTTCGAAGATGACAACTGACGGTGAAATATACTGCAAAACCCAACTACAAGAGAGCTAACGATCTGTTTGTAAACAAACGGATGAAGTCACATGAGATGAGATGAAGCGGCAGACGACGGTTCAAAGTGCGAATATTTTTGTTATCCTACAGAAATCAATGGCAACAGCAAACCTGAGTCTGTATGGCCAAACAGGAATTTTTTTCTCTCGTCGGCAATGCTGGAAAGCATCAGATGGAGAGGACTTTTCGGTTTGTTCGGTGAGTCCGGAGGACTAGCCTGCGTTTCGTCGTCTTCCGCCATCTTCTGTTCCATGGCCTTCAGTAAGAAAATTAATGACCTCAAATGGCCTGATTCTCATTCTGATATTATAGGTTCCAGTCAAGATATTTCAAGTAACAAATGGGAACCGAATTTATTATTCGACGACCGCTCGCGCGCACACGCATATATACACACGCGCAAACCAGCGCGCACAGACGCACCACACCTACACACACATACGCGTGTGCTTTTTCCACGCGTGCTTTCTTTTTTGTTTAGAACGGGTCTTTTTTTTATTTTATTTTTTTTTTTTTAGTAAAGAATTAAATGAACAACAGTGACCTTCCTTGAGTAAAGAAAACAAGATTGTATGCCCATGTGTTATGTTCACATACTGAGCAAATAAAAGTTTCCAGTAACTGCATGCAAATGCAAAACCCACAGACTGTTTTATAGAAAAAAAATGCAAGATCTCTAAAAACCTGCTCAAAGAACGATGATTTGAAGAAAACAAACAAACAAAGTAAGTGTCATAGGAGGACGATTAGTTTTCCAGATACACTGTACAATGGTCAAAGGACAAGTCACGAAAAAGGTTTGAATTAAAAAGGAGAAAGTTCCCATTACCTATCGTCCGTTGGTGCAGTAAACTCAGTGTCAAAGGGCATGCGGGCTCATCTTTCTCCTGCCGCAGCATTTAACCTTCCCAGAACTGAATCGGTTACCCGTTTACTATTAGGTGGAGAGAAATGGTTTTTTCAAGTCGAAAAAAAATCTGACTCTACATTTCTGACTCTGCTCGCGGCTTCCAACTACCTGTCTGTAATACAAGACAGTACACTCCTTCTTCGTGCGGACAGTGATGGACTGGAATCATCTGGAGGAGGGCATCGTCAGTGCAGGCTCTGCCAGTACCTTTACATCAGCGCTTGGCAGATCAACATCACCTGCCTACTAGCATCTTGACAGTAGTAGAGTTTTTAGCCAGCTTTTAAACCTGTAGATACCTGTTGTGGCTATTCACTGAGACTTGAACCTAATGGAAGATTGTTAGGACAAAGTGTTGGCTTTCTAAACTATTTTTGCGCTCTCCCTGTTCCGTCGTGCTTATAGCCGTTGATTGGCTCCTGCGATGTAATTATCCAGATCCAGATCAGATCCAGAACTCACTACCGTCAGCTTCGCAGCTAAGCTAACGCTTTAACCAATTGACCACAGGCCCATAAGGTCACTATAGACGCCTCATTCCTGGTCCAAATAGTAAAGAAGTCTACTACAACTGGAAGGTCAGAAAGCCAATCTCCTGGAGCTGTCTTTGTCAACAACACTCTTTCATCCATACCCCTTGGGAGGGGGGGGGGGGGGGGGAAGCAATGATCAGGTCATTCATAACATCTCTTTGTGCGCTATTGTACAAACACCGCATGAATCTGGACAGAGCTTGAAGTACAACGTGAGGAAGGGCAAATAGCCCACTACTCAAATAAGACAAGGTGGTGCAGCCCAGAGCCTCACTGGAAACACTAACACATGAATGTAAAAGACTGCTGGCAAAACAAACAAGACAAAATCCGTGAATTAATGGAACGATGTATCCCGAAAGATAAATCAGAAATACAGATTACAGAGAAGATATCTGGGAAATAGTTTAAGTAATATATATACACACACACACACACACACACACACACACACACACACACACACACGCACGCACGCACGCACACTCACACACATAGGCCCTACCTATGCGCACGCAAGCACACACGCGCGCGCACGCATACGCACGCACACACACACACACACACACACACACACACACACACACACACCGTTTTAAATGGCAAATTATATTTCATGTGCGAGGTGGCATAGCGCTGGGGTGACGGACGCTTTCTGGATTTGTTGTTCAAGGCGGCGCTGATCGAGAGTGATGACACGTACAGTGCAGCCTACCTTCCCGCCGGCGTATGAGCGGCAATGGACTTGCATCGCATGAGGTGTCTCTTAGTGGTCACAATCGGTGGGACGTCTTGATGATGGAGCACTGCTACGCTATGGATTTGAGTCTGGCTCTGGATACACAGTCCAAAGGCCCATGTGGCATAACACCTGTGACTACAGCGAGGCCGGACTGGATGGAGTTCCGGCTCTGGAACCTGCCGGCTCTGGTAGGTTACGTAAGAGGGCCCTCTCTGAGGAAGCGAGATCTGTAAGTGGGTATAAAGCAGTCCTCGATCAAGGTCATCCTGCTCCTCTTGAGCCAGCATTAGCGTGACGAAGCTGCTGCTGTTGCTCGTGTCTGACCAAAGATCGTACTATCTTTCGTCTGACTCAAGACTGGCCACTTGGTGGTCCTGGACAGAGCCTGAACTTTTGTCGCTCCCAATTCGAAGACAAGAGTGACTGTCTGCTTGTCCGTCGTTTTTATTGTTTTGAATGTTTGTCCTATCTGAAGAATACCCAACAGGTCAAAACGCGTTGCGTTAGCTTTATAATTATTTTATTCTTCATTTGGCAGCCAGTAATTCTGTGTTGTTGTTCTTGTTTCAGTTTTCCGCTTGCCGTCTTGCTATGAAACTAATTCCAGTTCCAGTTAAGGGTGAGTTTTACGTCCTATCGGCCTGAGGCCCCTAAGGACAAGATTACTACAGACATAGGTCTGCATCATTTTGGTAACTGCTGTCGCCGGCAGTAGTGGGTAGGTTTCAATGGGGGTCGTTGCATTCTTCTCTCTGAGCTCGTGTTCCTCTTGAACGTTGGTTTTTTATTTTGGTCGGGTTCCTCTTGGATGTTGGTTCAATTTTGGTCGTGTTGCTCTTTTGAACTTTGGTTCAATTCAGGTTGTTGGTCGACCGACGATGGGCGTCGGTGTATGTTGCCTTCTGTCCCCCAAACATCAGGCTGTCATCAGGACCACCGGGCGGCCTTCTTCATGCTCGCGTGGCGATGGTCCTGTGCCACGTGAGGCCGCCTCAAGGAGGGAGCAGGACGAAAGTCGCTGGAGCGCTGCATGAGTCCCTTAATATTCGGCGGGTACTCGCTGACTGCGGCCGTGAGGGCAATTTTTTTTAGCCCAAACCCATAGAAGTGCCCACCATGTCTGCCACCCCACTAAACAAAGCATGGCTTTCCTGGCCACGGTAGTCACAGTCAGGCTGCGCTCCTTCGCCGATCGCCCCACATCTCCAGGAGCCGTCCCCCGGCGACACAGGCTAGACCCGCCGTCACCCACATGCCTGGAAGGTGGTCTGCGCCGCCCGACACTGATCTCTCACATCAGTGTCCCTCAAAGGAGAGCTGCCACTTCTCCCCTGGCGTCCACTGCTATGCCACACTCGCAGCGAACTGTAAAACTAATGGGGGGGGGGGGGGGGGGGACGTTTTTATGGCCCATGAGGCCTAGACTAATGGAAGCCCGTCCCTACTGCTACTATTCCTATTTCATACTGGATACTGGATGGTTTCCGTGTTGAAGCTCCCAGGAGCTTGTTCACAGTTTTTTTTTCCACTGTTACAACTGATTGTCAAGGGTGATACAAAACTTCGACAGTTGTAGCTAATGATAACAGTAAGGGTCAAACTTTGCAGGAAGCTCCTTCCATGTGCGTCGAGCCTGTTCTTGAAAGAATTGACTGATGGCGCTATGACCACACTGTTTGGCAGGCTGTTCCAGGTGGCGGTCACACGCTGTACGAAGAAGCAGCTTCTGACGTTGAGCCTGCAGTGTGATCTTTTCCAATTTCAGGCTATGCCCGCTGGTGTCTCTGCCTTGGTAGCTGAAATGGGGCGGTTGGTCAGGTACAGGCCGTGCATATACTTGAACATATCGATCATACCCCCTCTGAGACGGCGTGTTCGAGACTGGGCAGGTTCAGTGCAGCAAGGCGCTCTGGGTATGGCTTTTCTTTCAAGGATGCAATGAGTTTGATGGCACGCCTCTGAACATCCTCCAGCTCGCAACACAGTGTCTTATGCCGGGGTTGCCACGCTGAGAATCGGGCGAACCAGAGACTTGTACAGCTGGATGAAGACCGCTTACTTAAATGCACTGTTTACTTAAATGCATATATGTATATCCTGTTGCTTTCTTACATGTTCGATGACTATTTTAAATCATGTGCAGTTTCGACCTTGACCTCTAATTTGTGTGTGCCTCCTGTGAACCAACATGGCGTCCATTGTGGCGAAGGGCGCATCTCAAGTTCGCCGTACGTTTGTATTCTGTTTTGTTCAATTCCATTCATTTGTCCTGTTTATGATATGAAGGCAAGAGGCACTTGCACTAATAAAGATTGTGTTGCCACTGGTTTTCAGTGCATTCTGAGCCCTGAGATGATCAGATCGTAGGATCAGTCAATGACTTTGCCAAGGAAACGAAGGTTTGCGTTGTGTTGTCGTCTGCAATTTTTTCGTCTTTTCGAAAACGTGTGCATTAAGTGCCGGCCTAATCACGAACTATATTAGTTCCGTTAATTAACGCATTTTAGAACATTTTTCGAGGTATACTGCATGGAAAAGTTTTAGAGAAACATTCCTGTCGATTACCCCTTTATTACTACCTTTTTTTTCTGTGTAATCAGCATAATATTATATTCAAAATCTTGTTTTAAGTTCTTCGTTATCATGCCTGGAAGGAGTTTCATATTTATATGTTGGACTTCTGATTTGCTCAGCACTAAGCATTTGGTAGATCATGTGAAAAGTATCTATTATCAAAATATATATCAGTAATCTGTATCAGTACCACAGAATACCCACCAAAGTTCTTAAAAGTGTTGGCATGCGAACTAGCACCTTTCCATTCCTACATATTTAGCAGACATTGAATGATGGAGCCGTGCTTGAGGACTGGAAGAATGCAAATGTAACTGCTGATAAAGTGGGGTAGCAGAAATGTGGCAGCAAATTTCGCCCAGTCTCACTTACTTAGGCTGAGAACTTCAAGAGAACATGACTTCCTTGAGGTTTTTGATCATATTCCACAATAGCACTTTTCTCTAGAAACTCCAGTTTTATGGCATTAGTGGGCCTTCATTGAGAGAACACAAGTTTTGCTGGATGGAGAATCGTCACTATATGACATTAGACTAGGTGTTTGTCAATGTGTTATTAGCAAGGTTCCACAGAGTACAGTTCTTAGACCTCTTCTCCTGTTTATTTTCAACAACAGTCTTCCAGAAAATCTTGACTGTAAATTACAACTTGGCTGATGACCGTGTTGTATATAAAGTAAATGAAACACTAAAAATTGCAGTCCCTTTAACGGGGTGATCTTAACACCTTGTCAAAGTTGGGAAAAAGAAGAAACAGAGTTTTTTTGTCCATAAAAGTGTAAAATATCCTGCAGTAGAAGACTGAGCTTTTTTCCCCAAGATCCTCAAAATGCTGCCAGGGTGGCCTATTTTGTAATTCCCTTTGATAAATCTTCTTGGTGTAGGGGTCTCATAAAATAGGACCGTATTCCTGGAGAGAGCACAAAAGGACAGACTTATGCTTGCAGCCATAAGGCAATAGTGGAGGATGCGTCGCAGGAAGTCAACTCAAAGGTGGCTTTGGCTTTCTTAGCAGTCTTGCAAATGTGGACAGTCCTCTGAGGTCATGGGGAAAGTTGCCGAGGTTGAAGTTGTTTGACATGTGCCCTTTAGTAGACAGTGAAATGCTCAGGATGTAGCGTTCAGCAGCATTAAAATTCAGTCTTAAAATGTCTGCTAAAACTTCCATTTTTTTTCAGGTGCTGAAGCAGAGAGATGGCCCAGGATGGTGTTGATTTCTCATTTGAGGCGGATCTATGAGGTGTCTGTTTCAGAGAAGTAGTTGATACGGCTGAGGAAAAGTGGGAATCCAGCTGCTGCCCTTTGGGGCACACCAGAGTCCACACTGGTTGTTTCTGAGTTATTTGTTCAATTTCCTTGGAATGCCATTTAAGATATCATGATTTTAGTTAGTCAGATGTATAATCTGGATGCAGTTTGACAGTCAAAAAAAAAAAATCAAGAGTGTACTTACATGCTTGCATGCGCACACTCATGCATGCACACGTGCATGCACACACACACGCCACACACACACACGCACACACACACACACACACATGCACACACACACTGTAAAATAATACGTACTTTCATGCACATATTCATATATATTCTGTCTGTCTTATTTGATCTTCACCAGTTTTTGTTTTATTTATCTTTTTAGGTCATGTAGAAAGTAGAATCCTCAACAGTATCATTATCTTATCTTGATTATTTCATTGTTTTCAAACTTAACAGCTAGAACTTTGTGGATGAAAACAGCAAAGCTATTTTCTCTCTCACTGTTTATTTATAGGCAAAATCTGGATAAACTAATGTGAATTATTTCTCTTTATTTGCTGAATTCAGTTGTCTTAAATGTTGACAGACCTTTCCCAGAGCAAAGCAGACTCAATTTCTTTATAATCATTTTCCAGTTCTTTATGACTTTAGTTACAGTTTAGGCAAATACACTAGTCTTGGGCCATTAGGAATTTCAAGCCTTAAATACAAACTGACAAAGTGCGGATCATGGAACATATCATGTGATCAGATTTATTGGTTTCAGGTCAGGCACAACAGCAGCTGCCACGGGTCTTTGCAGCAGTTTTAGTCAGCAAGCGAAATGCCAGTTACGACTTGCCGTCCATGAAACGCGGCCGTGGCGGTCGTTCATCCTTCAGTGGGATTGTTGCCACGGTGTTTGGAGCCTCTGGCTTTGTGGGAAGAGATATGTGTGCAACAGACTGGTAAGTTTGATTCCAGTATTTGCACTTCTTACTTGGGAAATATTTATTTGTAGTGGTTTTTTTTTTTTTAAAAAGTGTTAATTCAGTGATTGTTGATTAGTCAAATGAATAAACAGAAACTGACAAGTGAATAGAGGCAGTGTAAATCACAACGATCAGTCCCATGGGTATCTCCTCTTGGAACATTCTTGTTTCAATTCTCCCTGTAGCTGATGAATAGTTGCCTGTCTTCTGTGGAGTGTTTAATTGCATGTTGTGTGTGTGCGCATGTTTATGTGTGTGTGAGAGAGAGAGTGAAAACTTGCATAAGTACTATTAATACCTTGATTATTTTTTGTCTATGTCAGACCGTAGCAATTTTCACAAGAAAGAAGCAGAAGAACGAAGACAAGGAGGAATGACAGAAAGAGTATTTAGTTATTCCTTGTATTAATTCCACCATATCACATACACAGAAAGATCGTAATCAGTGGACAGGACAGTGAGTGCAGAGGTGTAATAAACACTTTAAATATTTTTTGTGCATGTGTGCGATGTGTGGAAGTAAAACTGACAGCTTATGATCTTAAATAAATGTTAGCAAACCGCAAAAAAAAAAAAAAAAAAAATGGACAAATGCATCACAAGACAAAACATGACACGTTTCGACCTCTTAGGTCTTCTTCAGGCAAGATACGAAAATTAGGACAGCAAAATGAACATCAATCATTAACTTCAGCGCAAGATAGGTGTTGAACGCCTATCTTGTTCTGAAGTGAATGAAGATAAGTGATTGCTTGTTCATTTGTGCGTTGAATCCTAATTGTTTGCTCGTTCATTTTGTTGTCCTGAATTGTTTTGTATCTAAGAGGAAGAAACGCATTGTGTTTTGCATTGTGATTTGTTTGTCCATGTTTTTTTTTTTGGTGGTTTTGCCAACATTTATTCAAAATTTGTTTAGATTTCTGCCTGCAATCGCCTCACTTTGCAACTAGATCTAGTTTATGATCTGTTCGTCATTTGCTCTTGGTTCACTGGTCTGAGCAATATTATAAAAAGAGGTAAGGGTGTTTTTAGAATGCTGTTTCCTAAGAGTAAGGTATTTGTGTTGCTTTTGCAGGCAAGATTGGCTCTCAGATTGTTGTGCCCTACAGGGGGGATCCATATGAAGTCGAACGTCTGCGACTCTGTGGGGACCTTGGTCAAGTTCTGTTCTTTGTAAGATGGAGTTTGTGTGTTCTCAGTCTGCCTGTCAGTTCATCTGCCTGTCTGTGTACTTGTATATACATGCTTTTCTAGTTGTCTGTGTGCTTGTCTTTGTGCAGGCTATATCTCCCGTGTGAGTTTTGATCATTTCAAGAAATGATGGTTAGACATCTGCGAGGGAGGTAATCTGTGTTAAGGCTCGTGTACAGAGAATGACCCTGCTGTTTGCTTTGGGACAGGTGCCTCAGGCGGGCACAGCCAAAGCCCATCAGTCAGCTTAATGATTTAATCAGATAGAAAAAAAGCCAAATTACGCATGTGAATCAATGCACCTGTAAAGCAGACAATTGGTACCCTGATTGTTAGCCTGGCATGCTCTTCAAATCAGATATTTGACTCACAAGATCTATTTGCTTGACCCAGGAACTGAGAAGAGGTAACTCTATTTGCTTGGAAAGACAGGTGATCTCTTCCCCGAATTTTCTTTTTTTGGAACAGGTGTGTTGATCTGTAATGTTGAAATCATTTATTCCAGTTTATAATGCAATTAAAGAATACTGTTCATGCTTGGGTAATGTGATGGAAGGAACATCTTTGCAGAAGGGGTGGTTCAAAGATGATAAATTTACCTGTCTATAGAGGGAAGAGACCTAGTGCTCTGAAGACTGACTTTGTTCAGTACTTCATTGTCATTGTCTCTGTTTGTATAATTATAATAGAATGGGGCCGGTTAGCCAAGGGATCAAAGCTGTGTTCTTTTGATCCGTGGTTCCAGGGATCAATCATCATTTCAGACAGCTAGGTTTAAGGGAGATTTTGTTCTTCAGCGTCTGAATGTGTGCAGACTTAATCTCCCTTAGAGACCTTCGGATGAGACTTTTTGCACTGAGATTTTGCACCATAAGAAGAAAGAAACACAATGCATGCATGGATCATCACACATCACAACAAATTGAGAAAGGCATATGCACACATGCACTTACACATGTACACACACACACACACACACTTTACACGCAGTGTGTTTGCACACACACACACACACACACACACACACACACACACACACACACACACAAACGCTACACACACACACGCAGATGCATGCGTGCATCCGCACACACACACACACACACACACACACACACACACACACACACACACACACACACACACACACACACACACTAGCACACACGTACACGGCGATGCGTACATGCACACACACACACACATGCACACACTCACACTACACACACACACTCACTCACTTACACGCACACACACACACACACACACACACACACACACACACACACACACACACACACACACACACACACACACAGAACTAGCACCACCACTACCATCACTACCACTACCATCACCACCACTACCACCACCAGTAACAAACAACTCCCAGATTCCCTGAATCCCATTTCATCCTTTATAGTGTGCCACCCACAGACACACTGATGTCATGTGCGAAGATGACTTTCTTGTAATTAAAAGCAGTCACCTATCTCACAGATGATGAACCTCAAAGAAGAAGAAGATAGTTACGAAATTTCATTAAGTAGCCAAAGTTAGAACTAGATTCAGCATGTAATAATATCTCACTCAAATCCTGTAAATGCTGATACTTTCAGTACGGCTTTGATGGTCATTATACAGTTTTTTCAGGAATTCTTCTCTTTTGTTTTTGGTTGCAGCCCTTCTTTTTGAATGATGAAGAATCAGTGCGGAAAGTGATGAAATATTCCAATGTTGTCATCAATCTGATTGGCCGAGAATGGGAGACAAGGTAAAGTATACATTGCTTATGTGGTTGTCATATAACCCATAATCTGATATGTGTTGTAGGAGATGTGCAGGGGGGGACGGGGGTGGGCAGAAGGGGACAAGACAGAAGAAACACTGAAGAAGTAATAGCTTTTTCCTGAGTTTGGGTGGGGCACACTGAATTGATGCCTTTTGGACACTCAATGGTGTGAGATGATTTTTTTTTTTTTCATGTTCAATTTTTCAGGTGAAAACAATGCATTTGCAAGCAGTTGTTCTCTGTCCGTCTGTCTGTCTGTCTGTCTGTCTGTCTGTCTCTCTCTCTCTCTCTCTCTCTCTCTCTCTCTCTCTCTCTCTCTCTCTCTTGCACTCACGCACACATCTGCACACACACACGCACGCACGTACGCATGCACACGCACATGCACACAGACCATTTAGTCGACTCAAAATGAGGAACAAGCATAACCAAATGAATAGAAGGGTCAGAGATAGATGTCAGAACTGAGGAACAAATGAGATCATTACAGCTGACCTACCGTATAACATGTCTAGCTCAAAATTGAACATGCTGAAATTTTCTTTCCAAGTCGGCTAAGTATCAGTTTACTGAACAGTGCAGTTTGGACCATTCAGTTCATTCATATCAATCAAATTTTTGCCATATTCATTTCCAATAAATGTGTCATTCAAGTTTTTCCATGAATAAAAACAAATACACTGACCACTGATGAGTATACAATTCAAAGTATTGTAGCGAAACAGACAACTGAAACCCTCAGAATTAGCATTCTTTCTTTTTTGGCCAAACATGTAACTTGAAAGAGGTTTTCACAAATCTGTCACTGCAGATTCTGCTACACCTGCAGGATTACAAACTTCTGATGGTTTAGATACATTTTTAAATCAATGTCATTTAGCTGTCTGAAGAGTGCACAATATTTCATGTTCTTAAGAATGGATATTGATTTCATCAGGAACTACGATTTCAATGCTGTGCATGTGGATGGGGCTCGGCTGATCGCTCGCCTGGCTCATGAGTCTGGAGTAGAGAAGCTCATTCATTTCTCCTCTTTTGAATGCCAGCCCTACCCCTCAGCCTATCTACAACAAGGCAGGCTCCAAGTTCCTTCGCTCCAAGGTAATTGATGAAGGCGTGGCGTTTGAGTCTTGGCATTTTCTGTGTTGCCATAAATGAACAGAGAGGAAAATACACTTCATCAACAGGGAATCCATAGCAAGAAAAACTGTCATTGCAAGGCCTCTGTGAACTTCAGCTCAGCAGGTTGTAAGAAAACGAATGTATCTCAAGAGGAATGAGGGCATGGAGGTTGCTTGATGAATTAGTTTCGTGTTCTCCATTGCATTTTAAGGTTACTTATTTGTGTAGAATTCACGTCCGCTGTCAATAGTTACTGCCACATCTTTACGGCATGCTACGACATGGTGCAGTCCTGAAACAGGATTGCCTAGGGTATGTTGTGGCTCACAATTCCCTCCTGCATCCACCCAAATTTAGCTTTGGGTGATAAGAATGAAAGTGAAGGCCTTCAGAACATCTGATGTGCAAAGGCCAGAGATAGCTGAAGAACTGAAGCATGTAAAAAAAAATTTCCATTCACACTTCATCCTGATTTTCTTTTTTTTTTTACTTTTGTGTGTGTGTGTGTGTGTTGTGTGTGTATTTTTGTGTTGGTCCGTATTAATTGTGCTAAGTTTAGTGCAGGGGATCTCACTGGTCCAATACTATTGTGCTAAGTCTAGTGCAGGGCATACTAGCACATGGTTCAATACTACTTTGCTCAGTCTAGCTGTACGCACACACACACACACACACACACACACACACACACAGGTTTTCACACACACACACACACACACCGCATGCACACACACACACACACACACACACACACACACACACACACACACACACAAATGCACACACACACTCACACACACACACATGCACACATGCGCACACACACACACACACACACACACACACACACACACACACACACTAATGCACACACACCTATGCATTGCACCTTTTGACTGAAGTCTCTGCATTGCAGTACGATGGTGAGGTGGCTGTACGGGAAGAATTTCCAGAAGCCATCATCTTTCGGCCAGCAGATATCTATGGCAGTGAAGACAGATTTCTCCGATATTATGCAAATTTCTGTGAGTTTCTCAGTACTGTTAGTATTAGCAGTTTTCAAAGATATAAATGGATGTTTGAAAGGCTTTTCATCATTATGAAACAAGGAAAAACTGGAGCAACACTTTTGCAAGAGGACATCACATGCATTCATATATACACATGGACATGTGCACATACACAGCTCACAGTTTTCTTCAAAAACAAAAGCAAACTGTTGAATATTTTCAGCAAGTAACCTCTATTAACAGCTGAATTATTTTTAAATTGATTTAGTTTTGTAGTCTGTAGACCTTAGTCCAGTAAAGATGAGTGAAAATGCATAGAACAAACAAGTCGTTTGTGTTCACACAAATTCGTAACTGGTAGCTTCTGATTCATTATCACTTGTCAAACTATGACAAGAGATTTCTTATTCTTTATTACTGTGCATTTCTGTTCACAGTATACTACTAGTCTGTTTTCATCATTTTTTTTACATTATTGCACTGTTGCTTATGTACTACTATATTTCCCTGCTTCTGTTTATCCATATGTTTGCATTTCTATTGACAGGGAGAAGAGCCCATGGCACTATACCTTGTGTGGAGAAAAGGAGAGGCCACCATCAAACAGCCAGTCTTTGTAAGACGGATATTTACCTGTGTATGCATGTGTGGTGTGTGCGTGAGTGTGTGCGCACAATTATGCATGTGTCAGACCTCTGTGCTGATACAATTTTGCCATATTTTGTTCGCATGTTTGGTGAAAACGCAATGAATATGATGAGGTGGGGGAAAAAAACACTGAAAAGGATGTGTAGAGGGGAAAACCTTGATTGGTAACTGCACTTGCAGTGCATAGCCATGGTCTGGTCTTGGTGTGTTTTGAACTAAGAGTGAAACAGTGTCTTGCCGTGTCTGAGTTTATAGCAGGGACCATGGCCCAGAAATAAGGGGAAATAAATCTGGCAAGAGAGCATGAATTTACGGCAAAGAATGCTAATGAATCAGTTTGAGTTATCTGTATTTGGGGGAAACTAGTTCTGTAATTACTAGCAGATCAGGTATCTTCTGCTCCCAGCTGTGAAAGATGAGAATAAATCCCATACCAACAACCACTCTCTTTTTAGTAAAATTTGGAAAATTCCGTCCCCCCCCCCCCCCCCCCCCCCCCCTCCCTAGCTTTTATGAAAAATTGGAAGATGTGTACTCAGATTTTGTTGAAATATATTCATGTTAGTTGAAAAGTACGCCAATAGCAGTTTTAGGATACACCAATGGCAGGTTGAGGATAAACAGGTGCGATGGGTTAATTGATGCAGATTGAAGATAGCCGCCTGGTATTTCTTACCAAACCACAAAAATTGTCACTTACTGTTATTGTGTGCCATCGTGTACCGGTGGAGATGGAGGACACGTATAAACATTGCATGCATCCTATGTGAGAAACTGGAAGAATATAAATGAGATAAATGAAAATGAGTGACTTATATTTGAATGGTACGGGAAACGACTGAATGAGCGCCAGTAGGCTGCTCTTCGGCCGGCTCTACCTGGGTAGGCAGCCCATAGAGTGAGTGAGGTAGTGTGTCTATTGTAAAGCGCTTAGAGCTTGGTCTATGACCAAGGATAGGTGCTATATAAATACCCAGTGTGTGTGTGTGTGTGTGTGTGTATGTGTGTGTATATATATATATATATATATATATAAAAAAATGGGTGTACGCTTGAGTCTGGTGTGTATGTGTGTGTTCTTATGTATTCAGGCTTGTGTCTGCTGGTGTGCCTCTGTGATTATTGTGATTCTGTGTGTGTATTTTTTGTGTTATTTTTTGATGAAACATGAATTTGAAGCCTTAAAAGAACAGTAAATTGTCAAATGTGGTAGACGGTCAGTCCTTACTAAAGCATACAAAAATGAGAAGGGTAGAAGGAAAGAGTGTTAACGCGCTGTTCTCTAAAGTCTTTAAGGTGTGTGAATTTTTTTTCTTCACAGTATTAGTCCATTGAGTTACCAGGCCAGACACGTACCAAAGCACTCACTTTTTACCTTTCCATGACAACCTTTCATACCAAAGCAGAGAAGCTGCTGAAGGAATTTTGGTCTTTTTTTTTTGTGTGTGACATGTGTACACTCCCTAGATTTCAAATCCTCTGCACGGGAAAACTCACAAAATAGCACATACACCAAATACATTGTAGGAAAGGGAGGACATGAACAAACAAATCTTTTTTTCCATATTTTCTTTGACAAGTGATAAGCTGATGATGAGAACTAAGGAGGATTACCAAGGGCTGTTGCGCAGCAGTGTAAATCTTCCAGTCATCGCAGCTTGAACAGATGAAGTTTGATGTACACTGTTACTTTTCCAACAAGATTTTTTTTTTTCTTCTTTTTTTTCTTCCTGCCACATATTCAGTGCCCTCCCTTTCAGTCACATTGCTCTAGACCAATCATTCCCAACCGATCAATTAATTTTAATAATCAGTTAATTATTTTCTTGTATATTTGTTGACCAATGTGATTTATATATTTGATCTTAACGCATATATTGACTTTGTCACTGCACTGCAGGTGCAGGACGTGGCCCAGGGTGTGATAGAAGCCATCCGGAGTCCAGACAGTGCGGGGCAGACCTATGAACTGGTCGGGTCAGTGTCACTTTCCACCTGTCATTGTCCGCCATATTAAATCGGAGTTTTAGTGTTATTCACTTCAGTATACATTATTTAAACAATATGATGCATCACAGTGTGAATGACCTATGCCTGGTAGGCAGCAGTTACACACATTTTCTTGTAGGGACAGTGTAGATGGGTCATCTCTTTTCCTGATCCCAGCTCATTTTCTTTTCTCATGGCTTTCATGTTTATGGATGCATGAGGGAGAGCGGGCACATTCCTTTAACCTCTAGGAAACATCAGAGCCTTAGGGCCTTTTTTGGATGTTTGGCGCCAAGCTCTGGGATGAGTAGTGGTCAGCCTTGTGCCTTTCTGAGTCTGAACATTGGTCTGGTTTCATAAGTGCCCACCATGCTTTTGGATATTCAGGCATTCGACTGGACATGTAAGTATGAAGAAACGGAATTTTACGACTAAAAGTAATTTTATGATCTACTTACCTGTCCAAACAGTAGGACATCCTTCCCCCCCTTTCCACAGTTTGGAAGAGGGAAGAAAACTGAATTCTGCCTACAAGTTGATTTTGTATTCACTAGGGGAGACCCACTTCTGTATTCCTAGTGGTTTATGGGAGTTATCTTTCAGCTCTCTATTTTAATTTTTTTTTTTTTTTCTTGAGATTTTGATGTATAGCATGTTCTGCACCAAACAGAGATAAAGCATTTGTTTGTACAGGTGATTATATCATAAAAATACTTTCAGTTGTAATCATGAAAGTACCTTCAGTAGTAAAATTCCTACCGGTAATCTTCTGCCAAAGGTCATGTCTGTAAGTGGTCTGGTGTTTATACTGTGTCAGGTGTGTTGCGACGCTTGACTCTGCAATTGAACGTGCATATCAGTAATCTTGATAACTGTAGTTGCGTCTCTACATAGGTATGTTGACTGTGTTTTGACTCTTGATTTGTTTGTCTTCTTTTTTTCTGAACACAAGACATGAGAACACTGTGTTGCATGTTTGTTTTGCAAGATTTTGTTTCGTGCCCACCTGTCAATCTTAGCTCGTAACTGACAACATGAATGAAAGAATGCATAATTTGTGTTTTCTTCTTCCACATTCCATTGCTAGAACTGTAAGGCTTAGCCATATAGCGTTTTTTGTTGTTATTTTCTTCAACTGTCCAGCTACATGGTTGTGTAAGGTATAACCTGCTTGATCTAGCATTCATTTAAAACAAAAAAAACATTGAATGCTCCTTATTTCATGTCACAGGCCTGAGAGATACTACCTGTGTGATCTGGTGGACTACTTTTACCGTGTGATGCGGTACTCCCGTGTCAAGCGCTCGTACCTGTCGCCTCTCTTCAGGTAAATCTGTGGTTTTTGAGTGTCACATGTGGGTGTCTTATACATCATGATTCAGATGCAAATTGTCTTCATTGTCTTTTGGATGAAAGATCAGTTTTTGACAGCTGTATGTTTTTAATTTTTGTCTTTTATGTTCTTTTTTTCTAATAAGGGCTCTGGATTTTTAGAGAAAGAAAATATGTATATTCTGAAAAAGACATATGCAGGATAGTCAGCCAGTTTTCAGTACTGATATTCAGTTTACATTACTTTATGATGGCACTTTTTTTTTTTTTTTTTTTATCCTATTTGGCATGTGCACACTCTGAAATATCAGGGTTTGACCAAACATACTTGGGCAATTATTACTTAGATTGTATTTTGTTAGAAAGGATATTCATATTCACCAGTCAGTGTATACTGATAATTGATTTATTAACAATCTGCAATGATTTTTCATTCTGTCAAAGTGACACCGAATTTCCGTCTTCCTTCCTGTGTGTTTATTTACTTGTCAGTGTATCTTATCTTGCCGTGAGGCCTGCATTGATCAGAGGTGAAATGTTCTGCAAGACTGATTCCACTGTGACTGGGAAGTTTTATTCTGGCACCGTATGGTACAAGTACATATCAAAACGGTCAGCAAAAGTGAATGTCTTTCACCTAACATTGCCCCTGGTGAGGGTCTGAAAATGAAACTGAGAGTTAACAACCATGAACCAATGAACTATCGGGGTTTGTGATGGGTTTGTGTGTGTGTGTGTGTGTGTGTGTGTGTGTGTGTGTGTGTGTGTGTGTGTTTAAAGTTGACTTTATATGGTAATGTGTATCTAAAGATTGAAAAAAGACGGGATGGGAATTGGGGGCAGGGGATATGGGTGATCGTAAGGCTCATTGTCTGTAATGTTCAGTCTACTAAAGTATCAGCAGGAATTTTGTAACTGTTTGCAAACAGACAGAATAAACTAAAAGTTTGTGAAGTATGTGGATGCCTTGAAGGAACACTTCAGATGTTAGAGAGATCTGACACGGAATGTAAAATCTTCAGTGATCTGATGGCACTTGTTTGTGTGTTTCAGGATGAAAGCCTGCCATGAGCTACGCTCCTGCTGAGCCTGTGTACTCCTTGCACAAGCTGGAAAAGGTACAGAGATCATAACCTCGTCTTTTCTTTTGTTTTATGGTCCAAAACACTGACCATCATTACAGATCCTTTTGTCTTAATGGCAGGATAGAAAAAGTGGTCATACACACAAAAGTCCACTCCCTTTGTTGAGTAGATGGGATTAAATCCTTGCCTGTCTACACAGGGAGGGTTTGCAGGAGTATCAGCCTGCGTATAAAAAAAAAAAATTACAGACTCATTGGCCTTTTATCGGTGGCTTTAAATTAGTATTCACTCATTCTACTAAAATAATTATTCTGAAAACTTACTGGACTATACATGTGTACTCCTTGCACAAGTTGGAAAAGGGTATAGAGATCCCGACTTCTTCTTTTGATTAGTTTAGAGGTCCAAAACACTGGTCATCATTACAGACTCATTGGCTGTTTATCAATGGCTTTAAATTAGTATTCACTCATCCTACTGAAATAAGTATTGTGAAAACCTACTGTACTATACTTGTTAAACCCTCCCTTTGCTCCTCAAAGTAGCCTGTCAGTGAAAGGTCCTTGGAAAACAAGAGAATGTTCAGGACGTGTTCTGTCAAACAGGAGAATGTTCAGGATGTGTTCTGCAAAACAAGAGAATGTCAGGGTTCAGGAATGTTCAGGTGTGTTCTGTAAAACAAGAGAATGTTCAGGGTGTGTTCTGTAAAACAAGAGAATGTTCAGGGTATGTTCTTTAAGAGTATGTTCAGAATGTGTCTGTAAAACAAGAGAATGTTCAGGGGTGTGTTTCTGTAAAACAAGAGAATGTACAGGGTGTGCTCTGTAAAACAAGAGAATGTTCAGGGTGTGTTCTGTAAAACAAGAGAATGTTCAGGATGTGTTCTGTAAAACAAGAGAATGTTCAGGATGTGTTCTGTAAAAGAAGAGAATGTTCAGGGTATGTGTATGTTCTGTAAAAACAGAGAATGTTCAGGATGTGTTCTGTACAACAAGAGAATGTTCAGGGTGTGTTCTGTAAAACAAGAGAATGTTCAGGGTGTGTTCTGTAAACAAGAGAATGTTCAGGGTGTGTTCTGTAAAACAAGAGAATGTTCAGGATGTGTTCTGTAAAACAAGAGAATGTTCAGAAGAGTGTTCTGTAAAACAAGAGAATGTTCAGAATGTGTTCTGTAAAACAAGAGAATGTTCAGGGTGTGTTCAGGGTTCAGGTGCTGCTCTGTAAAACAAGAGAAGTGTTCAGGGTGTGTTCTGTAAAACAAGAGAATGTTCAGGGTGCTCTGTAAAACAAGAGAATGTTCAGGGTGTGTCTGTAAAACAAGAGAATGTTCAGGTGTGCTCTGTGTTCTGTACAACAAGAGAATGTTCAGGGTGTGCTCTGTAAAACAAAAGAATGTTCAGGGTGTGTTCTGTAAAACAAGAAGTTCAGGGTGTGTTCTGTAAAACAAGTGAATGTTCAGGGTGTGCTCTGTAAAACAAGAGAATGTTCAGGGTGTGCTCTGTAAAACAAGAGAATGTTCTGGGTGTGTTCTGTAAAACAAGAGAATGTTCAGGGTGTTCTGTAAAAGGGAGCTCACTTTCCTGGAAGTTGGGGAGAATGACTGTAGCATAAATTTGTTTCTAGTCTAAAGATACCTAAAGTGAGTACCATCCGAGCGTTTTTTTTCTACTGTTAGTGGAAAAGCTGTTGGGCATGCGCACTAGTTATCGGTGCCATTGATTCCCATGAATAACCCCAAAATTTAAATGAAAAAAAAAACTTGAAAAATAGTATAGCCATGAACAAGTTATTTCTCGTGCATCTGACGTGAGCGTTTACCACCTAATGACAACTCAAAATAATTCCAATTTAATTTTAACCAGAAGATGGTCTCTTTTGATATTTGCAGTTCCTTTTATGTTTAAGTGTTTTTGATGTTGTTAGTTTTTTTCCCCCCATTTCTTGTAATTGTTTACAGTTCATAGTTCCCCACACCTTCTTCATGGCTCAATTGACTTGTTTCAGGAGTTTGTGACAGACGTGACGACAGGTTGCCCAACGCTGGAAGATCTGGGAGTGTCTCTGACTCAGTTGGAGAACCAGGTACCCTGGGAGCTGAAACCTTTCCGACAAAGCGCTTACTATGAGGAATACCTGGGGGAGTTCACTGATCCTGCCCCGCCCCCTGCAGCCAGCACTGTACAGTAACAGATCCACTCCTGTCATGGTGTGCAGACCTTTGTTCAGCTGGTGAAGATATATGAACTGTGTGAATCTTCCACAGATATACGAGCTGTTGACATGCTATGAGAGCTAGGTTCATAGGAGCAGACTGTAAATTAAAGAAAGAACTTGACAAATGTTTTATAATTCAACTTTTCAGAGTGAGAGGATTGCTGTTTACTGTTTTGTCATTTGTTATGCCATGTTCATGAAACGAAATGTGGCAAGGCATTTTGTGGTTTGCATGAGAACATGCCTCAGAGCGATGCTTCACTTCTGTTCTCAGTACTGGCTCTTCTGATCATATTGTGCTTATATGAAGAGCTCTTGGCGTAGTCGCCAAGACCTTAGAACTAATAATTAACTATAAACTGTTTGAAAAGTCATAGAAACTGTTTGTGTGAATTTTTATGCATGTGTGTGTATATGCAAAAACGCACGTGACCTGCATGGATGAAAAGTATGTATGAATGTCCACACTTGTAATTTTTCATAAGTGTGTATATGTTTGGTAGTAGCTCTAAGACTTTTCAAACTTGTTCTGGCTATGGAAAGGGCTTCTCATTCTCTATATAGAAACTTTGTTTCTCTTTCTGCTCATGAGGCCATTGTCACGTGCTACATAAACTGTCTATGCTCCTAGTATTTAACAAACTGTTCACTTTCTTTCAAGTGTAGTAGCAATATTGCTTTCACTTGGATTCTGGGTTATGTTGGTGTTTGGGCATGAAACTGCTGACCAGCTTGCCAACAGTGCAACACACACAGAACTAGCTAAGCTGTCTGTTGTTTTCAGATTTCAAACCTAACATCAAAAAATAAGTCAGAGACTTTCTGCTAGAGGAACGGAACGTACCAAGTGTCATTATTCTCTTTCAGTTACTTCCACACTGCATCTGCCTCCAGAAACTGAAGAGGAAGCAGTGTTGTGCAGATGACATACTGGTCACACCTTGTTTACTCATTCTTACCTTTTAAAGAGTGAGGAAGTTCCATAATGCATAACGTGTCAAAAACCACCCAGAATCGAACATCCTTTTTATGAGTGTTAGGGTGATTATGATCAAAGGTGCAAATAATTACATTAAAATCCATAAGACCTTGTTTTGAGATATTCCACCTGACGTGATTTTTTTTTTTCACATGAATTTTTTTCATTTGATCAGACTATATGTTTTTCACACAAATACTATTGAAGATTTCATGAAGACCTTGTTCCAAAATATTCCACCTGAACTTTTTTTTTTTGGTTTCTTTTTTGGCTTGTTTGTTTTGTTTTGTTTTGTTTTCAAAAGAAAATCAACATTGTTCATTTGACCAAACTTAAACATGATTGGTAATTGTTTTTCATTTGATCAAACTTAGACATTATTAGAGTTTGACTTTGTGTTTTAAATCTGTCTTTTAATTAAGGACTTGATTGGCTTTTAAATGTTAGTCTCAACCTTATACTGTATACAATGTTGTAAACCTGTTTTTCAGTCCTCGTGTGGCTCTCTTAGTAAGCCAAGCTATGCAATATGATTCAACAGTCAAACTTGTTACAGGATGCGTACAGTCTTTAAAGGTCTAGAGAAAAGGTATCCTTTTTATGCCTTACAAGTGTGTAAAAACTGCTGTAGGTTTGTAAAGATTGTAAATTTGATGTTGTCCCCTCAAAAAAAAAAAAACAAAAAAACCTTGTTTACTACAAGGAATTCAGTTTCCTGGATAGATTCAAAGACTAAGTACCAGAACTTTTCAGTTACTTAGAAATATACAATTAAGAAATTGACAATATTAATAACAGCATTGTGTTAAGTAAACTGCTTATTGATCAAAGAAAGAGAATAACCTTATTCTGAAATGAATGTGCATGTCCATACAGGTTCGACTGAAGACAGCTAAAATTATAAACTTAATCATTTTAATCTATGTATTATACAGAAATAGATCAATAGAGTATCATGAAGTTTCCTTTTAAAAGAAAACCAATAAATAAATAAATGACAGATAATTCAAATGAATGTATGAGATTCAGTTCTGTGTCGTCATGCAAAAATCATGTGATTCACTCCATACAACATCATCCAAGCAGAAAATAGTCCAGCGGTCATAGAATCACTGTGATGATGCCAGGAAGATCTTGTTGAATGGACAGGGCCTCTTTTGTGCTTAGCACAGAAAGGACAATCATGTGCTGCAGACTGCTTACTATGTAGGTAGTTTGACGAGAAAACATTCAGACTGTCAACCATAGGCCATCTTGCTTTGATTCTAACACTATTATTGGCCTCACTCTACTAATGATAAGAATCATTGTATACATAAATACGTTTTGTGGGGGCTCTCCATGTTTGTGTTCATACATTTCACAGCATCCAGTATTAATAAGGGTTGAACTTTTTGTTTACGAAACATGCATGTATACATACAACTGGATTCGTGTGCTTGCAGCTGTATGTACATGTATGCATGTGCTCAGGCAAAATAAGCAAGAATCTTCAGCTGCAGATATTCCAACTGAAAAGAAAATTATTCAGATTTTTTTCCAAGAGAATAATTTACTACCGCAGTTTTCCATATCACAGTAACGTAATGATTCATGAGGAGTTCATCATGTAATACACAGACAAGAAATGCATGTCAGCAAGTTTGCATGAAAACAGATTTGTGATTAAACATCTCCACAAAAAGTTTTTTAAAAAACCAAGTCAGTCAAATGTGTTCTCAGTGTTTGACCCCATAAACTCTGATCAATTTAAAACTGTAGAAACATTTCAGGTACTATATTCTCAAACACAAAGCACAAACACTGAAGAAAATAACATATTACTGTACATCAGGATGGAAAAATTCTCTGTCTTTCTAAGCACAAACTGAAAATGTATTTGGAACAAATTCACAGTCTTTTAAATCAAGTAAATTAACACTGTACTTCACACACAGCTTGTGAGTGATGCTGGTTCTGTTCTCTCATTCCTTTGCCCACTGCTGTTTGTTTAGGTTGATGAACCAAAGTGCTTGAGAGTTCATATAAGCTCTGGTGTTTCAAGGAGATTTGTGAGTTTTTGAAATCGACCAAACAATTGTATGCACAGATGGTTTGAAAATGTGTACCATTTGACTTGAAATTACATTCCAGACAGACTTGTGAAAATGGCTGGAAGTCCGGAATGCCAGGACACATGGACGGAGCTGAGAACTTGTCTCCTATCGTGATGGCTGACTTAGGCATATGTCAAGACTTGGGTGGCTTTGAGAAGCTGCTGCACACAGTCAACAAACTCCATGGTGGTCTCCTGCAGTCTCTCCTTAGCTGCCTCCGATGCTGTGTCCCGTCCGTACTGGTACAGGTTGGACTTGAACTGAAACATCGCAAGCACGTGTTTAACCATAAAGCCTACTCTTGATTTACACCTTTTCATGCTGATAACTTTTGGGAACAAACTGGCCCTCATCTTTGACAATACAGTGTATAATCACATGAGTAGCAGATCTTTTTAACTCACTGCCTATTCCCATAAAAGCAATTTTCTTCTCATGTGAATAACTTAAGAAGACAGAAACCTAAAAATGACTAAGATGCTGCTTCACCTACCTGCTTTGTAACACATACAAAACTGAGATATAACACAAACATATGATAATGAAGCAGCTAAACAGTATGTTGATAAAGTAAAACAGCAGTCGGCAAGTTTGCAACTTTACAGAAATATTTCAGAGCAACATATACACACACTTTTTAAGACTCTACACTTTATAAAAGTTCAATCGGCTCTCAGAAATCTACTTTCAGATAAAGAGATTTATCACAGCGCTGAAAAGAGCAATAACTAAACAAAGTACGGCACTGAAAAATGTAACAGCGGCAAAATGACATAACAGTCGAAATGGTGAAGAACACCATGGCCCTCACAGAATGCTGTCTACAGCTAACAGTCTTCTGTAGGGTACTTTTGTTGGAGTGGGAACAACAATGTATGTGATAACATTCATCAGTACAACATCATGATTTCTGAAGCTGGTTATAGAAACTATGCAAGTATCTGTATTCTTGACACACACTGATCTGATCTCTCTCCCCCACCCCCTACCCCACCCTCCCACCATCCCCATTCCTGGAAGTTAGTAACGGAACTATACTAAGTACAGCACGTCTATGGGACATGACTATTATTTAAAACTCCATTTCTATTCCTCATTCACACACTGTCGTATAAGCACGCACACACACGCGCACGCACACACACACACACACACACACACACACACACGCATTTATCTCTAACAGAAAATGTAAAATTACAATAACTCGTTACATTTGTTAGCTTCTTACACTGTTATGAACCATTGTTGCATACATAAAGTCAAATATGGGATTGCTAAAAATACTGTGCCTGCACAAAAATGTAGAGACGCTGTTTGAAACAAAAGCATGCTGAAAATCGGACTTAAAATGCCAAAGTTCATTAGTTGAGAACAGACAGAAGTCATTATTTGAGTTACTAAGTTTGAAGCAGCTGAACTGAAAATGCATGATCCTCTATCTTGCTCGTGAATTATCAACACACAGCCTTCATATTCACAATGAACTTTGGAAGTTAGATCCAGAAGGCATTAGGGAGAAAGCAGACTCCAAGAAGTCATACGAAAGCTGTAAAATTGTTTTTGAGTTGCATTCCTTTTGAAGAATATGAAAAACATGAAACGTCAACATTTGTATCATCAGACACAGTCTTTGTATCCCATGAATACATACTGCTTACAAGAGAGTTATCCTTTCCTAAACAGGAAGAGTAACTTTGCAATGTTCATAATCAGTGCAACGTTCTAACATTCCAGATGAGCAGATCTTGAATTCGTGCTGGACCTGAATCTGCACTTTGTTTTTTGCTGGGGTTTTTTTTTTTTTTTTGCTATTGCTGTCTAATTTTCTGTGCCAGCAGGCCACCCATCGGAGAAGACTGAGCGCTGCTGCCAAGTCACTTCAGTAGAGTTAAGTGGTGCCTGTTCTAACATTTGCAAAACACCACCAACCAAGTCCCCCACTGACAACAATAATTGCTTAGTCGCAAGGCCAGGATGAGTCAGCCCTCTCTGTAGAGAGCACCACCATGTCCATCCATTGACAGTCCCCATGACTGTGCTGGTCACCCCAACAGAATCAAACCAAGGGTGGAGGCATAGTAATAATGAGATCACCATGAGAGCAGGACATGAAGGAGCAGAATCAATCCTCATACATTTCTTTTATGCTAATCGATCAGGGTGAGGATAATGAAAATGATGCTGCAGGTTTTCTTTCAGGTCTGAGACTGCATGACAGGGCTGTACTCTAATCTTACTTTCATAGTATTTCCCAGCATCGGCCAGACCCATGATGCAGTGCTGGTCAGGAAATTTGAGCGACACTCTCACAGACACATCTATTAAGTGGATGAAACTTGGCTGAGTGATCCCAGTCTTCCCGGCTGAGCTCATCACAAACTCGACTCCAGGAAAAAAATTAGTTGGGGCAGAAAAATCACACAAATAAATGGCTCTGATGAAAATTCAGCCACAACCTCCTAGCTGGGAGTCCACAACACTAACAACTTCATCAGGGTAGCTGGTTCCAAACTTTAATGCGTTGGTGCTTGTGCTGCTTGTCATCTTTCACCAAGTGGTAGTTGGTGGTTTGGAGTGGGGAGGGGGGAGGTTCATAATGTAGCTGATGGACAAACAGATGCCACTGGGTTCATATCCTCTTTGGCAGAGATGCAAACCACGAACATGAAATCTTGTTTCGTAAATTGTCGCCATGCCCGCTACACCCAGGATAATAACAGGTTTCTCTCAAAAAGGTGAAGGCTGTTCAATCTGTGTCAGACTAGAGAATGAAATAAAGTGCACAACATGCATTGTGCACAGTAACAGTGCAGCTTTATGAACAACATTAAACCTGAAACAACAAAGCAAATATCCGTCTTAGCTTTCTGAGATGCAAAAAGAGGTATGCCCAGAATTTCTCACAGAAAGCAGCCAAAAACAGAAATGAAATGAAAGCAAAGATTGAACAACTTGAGAATACATCTTATGTTTAAAAGAGAGGAAACAGAATACATGCTGTTAAACAACCATATATTTTCCAACTCTTAAGGGGAATAGTAAAACTCTGGGGAAAAAATTCCAGAAGAAAACAAGCAAACAACTTTCTGAAACAATAAAGAAAACCATCAACACAATTTCATGTCAAAATCAAACAGAATAGCTGACCGCGATGTAATGCAAGGAACAAAAGCAGGAGCAACAAAAACCTACAGACAGACGCTGTAATCGGGTGGTAATGTCTCCTTGGTGGTCAAATGGATTCTTGACCGAGCTTGGGAGGGCTAATGCGTCAAAATCAATCTGCCACATGTCAGGAGGGCAGGGAGGGAAAGGGAATGCTTTGATCAGCATTTCATATCATGTACAAAAGTGAGGGGGATGGTGGTAGAAGGGGAGGAAGGGAAGAATATTTCACAATATTTTTTTTTTTTTAAGTTAAAAAAGTACCAGCACATACAAAGCACAAAGCTGCAAAGGCCTCAAAACACAAAGAGTAGCATTCTGACATTTTAAGTGTAGCATTCCAAAGTTAAAAGTAGCATCTGTATGCAAGATTACATAAGCACTTTCACTTGCACTTTACTTTGCATTTACATTACAAGGGAAGCCTTGCGCTGAACTCTGAAGCGATCAAAGCTAAGTGAATTTTTGTTGTCCTGTTTGTTTGTATCTTGCCTGAAGAAGACCTAAAAAGGTCGGAATGCGTCATGTTTTGTCTTGTGACTCGTTTATCCACGTTTCTCTCGGGCGGTTCGCTAACATTTTTAAGATTTTTTAGATTTCCACCTGCAATCGTCTCACTTTGCAACTAAATCTTGCTAGTTCTCTCAAGGTTATGACTTTACCTACAAAAAAAGAAAATGGCAAACAACAAAATCAGTCAATAACGTGGCAAAATCACGATCAACTTCAGCAATTTTTCTTCTGCTTTTTCTTCCTGTCCTCACTAAACTTAGCAATTTTTGTGTGTGTTTTGTGTGTGTGAAATAAATCCACAGTCTAAAGATCTACATTGTCTCAGTCCCATTTAAAAAAGTGCTAAGTCCATGAAGTATGTTTCTTTTCATTTGTTTCTTTGTTGTTGTTTTTTTGGTGTGGCATTTCAACAAAACATATATAAGCCCAGTATTGCCAATGAAATTGTTGTATGCTACACAAAAAGCTGAACACTTTGCAACTCTGTCAGCTGATACAAAGGGATCTGGCTGCACAAACTGGTTTCAGTGTAAAATGGATGAATTGCTGTCATCACCACCAGTGGTAGGAAAACATTGTTGCTTTACTTTAGACAATAGCTGTGCAAGTAAAAAAAAAAAAAGTAGTTTTTGTTCTTTCATTAACTTCATTACTTTCCACATGAAAAAGAGATTTATTCTCCATCTGACACCTGACTCAAGTGTATGATATTTTCATGCTTAGCATGATCAAGTTTCTCCTAAAACACTTACCCCAAGTTATAGAAGCAATAAGCAAACTGGGCGTGATGACTGGTCTGAAAGGCAAAATAAAATCGGCCCATGATGGTGATCTTCCATAACATCTCATAGAGTGAGCACCCTTCAGTTGTGCCATGGAACACACTTTGAGTTGTTGTTATTGTTGTTGTTCCTTTGAACCATTTCTCGACTTTGAAAGGTATAAAAAACAAATGCCTTTTTTCAACCAATCCTTCTCTGGATGTTCCGGAAGATACTTCCCATTGGACGATTTCATTTTGCCTTTGAACCCATGAACTCTGTCATACCCAAACTAGGTTACAGCATACAGTACAGATGGGTAAATATAAATGAATGTTAATTTGTGCTTAGAGATGTGCACTGTGTGTTAAAAAGTCACTTTCAGATTAAATTCTGCATTATTCTGTGGCCCCAAATCTCACCCATCACCTTCCTTTTCTTTGCACTTCTAAATTCAAATTGAAGGTTCGAAAACTCAGTTTTCTTTGTGGAGAAACCTTATTTGATGATATCAGTGTTTTGGACAACAATTTTTCTGACTTTCAGAAAAGTACTTTAAATAAATGCAAGATAAAGGAAAACAAAGAAAATCAAGAAGATGATAGTAAAAATAAAATGTAAACCAAAATAGAACTGCTATAAATTTTTACAGTTGCTTCCCTTTGTTTTACAGTCAACATTATTATCAACCATTTTCAATTCTGTGTTTCCTTCATTTGAACTGACTGATCAGACATTGAGATGCGGTTGATAATTCATAAGGAGTACACACACACACACGCACACACACACACACGCACACACACACACACACACACACACACACACACACACACAGAAGAACGTACTCTCTTCAACCTGAAGATCTTTTCTTCCTAAAACCTAAAGTAAGCATGCAAATCAACCAACCTGAACATCATCAGCCAGTTCATCATTGAACTCTTCGTCAAACTCGGTCATCTTCAAACGGGCAAAACGCCGTTTGGTGATCTGGAAGAGACTCCAGTCCTCCTGTAGGGAAAAAAAGATGTGAAGGATAATGTCAGTCATATCACTATTATGCTCATTATTGCTATGTTTACTCTGCTATCATCATCACTATGTTCACCATTGTTATCATCACCACCTCCATGAACACTACCATCATCTTAGTGGTGACCTCAGTTTTGATTTCCTTTCCAGGGGCTGGAATAGCTCAGTTGGTAGAGCACCAGACTTGTAATCCAAGGTTGCAAGTTCGAATCTCTGCCCGGTCGTTTCGGTACAGGGGGATTTTTCCCTCGGAGTTAACATTAGTTCTGACTCCATTTCCCATACAGTCCTTTGAATGAGACCATAGACCGAGGTTCCGTGTGTGAACGCATGCATGACATCTTGCACATACGTAAAATCCCATCACCAACTTTCGGAAGAGAAGGCCAGTTTGGCCATTGGTATGATTACGTATGGCATCCACCTTCCCCAAAGATGGATGGCTGCCTTAATGGCAGGATTCAAAAAATGGTCATATATACAAAACTCCACTCCTTTTGTTGGGTAGATGGGATTACTACTTGTCTGTCCATTTAGGGAGTGTCCGCAATAGTATCAGCCTGCGTACGCAGAAGAAGAAGACAACTTCCTCTCCAAGTTTATGCTTGTGGTGAGTTTGTATCAAAGTTGTTGATGTTGGCGCGTTCATGGAGACTGGTACTAGATCACCGTGGAAATGCCCTCTGGAAAAGGATGTTCACTCATGTTGGCTCCACAACTGTAAAATGATTGTCTTCAACTGGGTGCTTAGAGGACTGGATCAAAACAGGCACCGCTGAACTCCATCAAAGTGACCTGGCACCAGTGCAGTATCTCCTCTGGTGGGTTTGTCTAATGACAACGTGATGTGGACTGCTCCTTGTGGACTGCAGTGCTAATGCCATGAAGGGATAGGCATGGGTGTGGGTGTGTATGGGTGAGGCAGAATGAGCAGCAGGGGGAGCAATGCTAAAAAAAAAATTAAAAAAGGAAAAAAAAAAAAGAAAGCATACATCATCATCATCGTTATCATTACCACTGTCATAATAACCTTTCATCTGACCTCCATAAGCCTTTAGTCTATGAAGTTTCATTCCTTGACGATAGTGGTATTCTTTTATCATGATCAACATCATTGCTGTCATCATCATCATTGTCAACACCATAATTGTCAACTTATTCTCAAGCCTCCCACAATAGTGCTTCCTACAAGGTCAGCTCCATCATCATCATTATCTCTCCAGCATCATTATTATCACTGTCATGATCACGCAAATCTCCTTCTGAGATTTTCAGGCTGTTTTTCAACCTGTATGGTTCTATGTTTGATCATGGTGACATATTACTATCATTGAGCCTTCACCTGCAGCAATTGCAACAGAGTCTGCCGCTTAAGGATCAGGTTCTTCAGCTGCAGCATGCACTGCAACTCCACAACTGACTGATCCATGGTGCAGCTCCATTGTCTCTCTCAAGAGATGGATACCATCAATTACTATCATCATCATCATCACCATCATGACAGTTTTATCTCCTGACTTTTGATAATGGTTCATCAGTCATGGCTTTGGATTAGTGCACTATCATCATCATCATCATCATCATCATCATCATCATCATCATCATCATCATCCATCATGAAAGTCTTTATCTTCTGACCTGTGGTAATGATTCATCCAGCAAGGCCTAGTATCATTGTATTATCATAGTCATTGTCATCATCATCATCATCATCATCATCACAATGATAGTCTTACCTGCTCATCTTCAGCAGTGGTTCATCCTGCAAGACCTATGTTTCTTGACAGGCCACACTTATGCAATACCATTATTTATCATCATCATCATCATCATCACCACCATCGTCATGACCACCTCATCCTCTGACCTCCAGCAGTGGTTCGTCCTGCAAGGCCTCAGCTCCCTGAATGACCAGCGTTGCGGAGTCCACCTCGCTGTTCCACTTGGACCAGGAGAAGGCCATCAGTGAGGCCACCAGGCCCATCTGATCGTACAGCCGGTCCACCACGATGGGGTTCTGCCATACAATGCATCACACTACAGCCTCTTCCTTCACTGTGGTTCACCTCATGAAACACAGTCCTCATTCCACACACATTTTTGTATCATAGTATGTTCAAGTGCATCTAAAGGGATGGTAGTATGTTCAGGTGTGTCTATAGGTACGGTAGAATGTTCAAGTGCATCTAAAGGGATGGTAGTATGTTCAAGTGCATCTAAAGGTATGGTATTATGTTCAAGTGCATCTAAAGGTATGGTAGTATGTTCAAGTGCATCTAAAGGTATGGTAGTATGTTCAGGTGTGTCTATAGGTACAGTAGAATGTTCAGTGCATCTAAAGGTATGGTAGTATGTTCAAGTGTGTCTATAGGTACAGTAGAATGTTCAAGTGCATCTAAAGCTATGGTATTATGTTCAAGTGCATCTAAAGCTATGGTATTATGTTCAAGTGCATCTAAAGCTATGGTATTATGTTCAAGTGCATCTAAAGCTATGGTAGAATGTTCAAGTGCATCTAAAGGGATGGTAGTATGTTCAGGTGTGTCTGTAGGTACGTAGAATGTTCAAGTGCATCTAAAGGGATGGTAGTATGTTCAAGTGCATCTAAAGGGATGGTAGTATGTTCAGGTGTGTGTCTGTAGGTACGTAGAATGTTCAAGTGCATCTAAAGGGATGGTAGTATGTTCAAGTGCATCTAAAAGGGATGGTAGTATGTTCAAGTGCATCTAAAGGGACGGTAGTATGTTCAGGTGTGTCTGTAGGTACGGTAGAATGTTCAAGTGCATCTAAAGGATGGTAGTATGTTCAAGTGCATCTAAAGGTATGGTATTATGTTCAAGTACGTCTAAAGGTATGGTAGTATGTTCAAGTGCATCCAAAGGTATGGCAGCAAGTTCAAGTGAATCCATAGGGGTATGGTAGTATGTTGAAGTGAGTCTTAAGGTATGGTAGTATGTTCAAGTGAGTCTTAAGGTATAGTGGTATGCTGAAGTGCCTCTACAAGTATCTTTTATAGAAATAGTGTAATGCAACAACTTGACATGAATACAGTGCAATCTCTCACCACCAGGCTTGACAAATCCTAAAGTATGGCATCTTGAAAGGGCAGGAGTCTTTACTCAAGAAAAGCTTACTTCAGAGGAAAGACAAAAAGTTTTGTTTTTTTTTTTAAAGGGAAGAAGGGGTCCATGCTGATGTTATATATCGGAAGGTTTCCCTGTAAGATAATGATTCAAACAAAGAAGAGGACGCTGTGTTGGAGCGATGGAGCACAAACAGAACAAAAAACCCATTCTCAAAATCGTAGCCTTCATGCAGCCAAACTGTTTTGATTCAAATTGCAGAAAAGAAAAAAAAAAGTCT
The DNA here is from genome assembly GCA_016801955.1 of Conus betulinus. Lineage (NCBI taxonomy): Eukaryota > Metazoa > Mollusca > Gastropoda > Neogastropoda > Conidae > Conus > Conus betulinus. The sequence goes on along the minus strand of JADBJO010000351.1, from coordinate 666,468 downwards.
TATCTCTAAAAAAAAAGACCCTTCACTGAGGACATTCTTGTGTGTGTCTCTAATGTGGAACGTGTGCAAATTTCTTTTCTGCCTCTCAGATAATGTCACAGGTAAGTGTCACACCCATTTGGAACACATAAAACATGCATGCACATGCGTGCGCGCGCGCGCGCACACACACACACACACACACACACACACACACACACACACACACACACACACACACACACACTCACTCACACCCATTTATATACTTTTTTAACAATCTTTTAAAGACTGTTTTTCTCTTCTGAAGCTCTGATGCTATAAATGTTGAATCTGCAGTCTGAAGAACATTTTCCTCATCTCTATTTTCACATAGTAGTATTCCTCAAGAAACCTCAGGGATACTTTTTTTTTAAGAAAAAGCATTGTGCAAAATCAGCAAACTTCAGCTACACTTTATGGTGCATTTAGCCCAGCCATCTGCAAGAGGCCATGTTAGGGCTGAACTCAGCAGTCAGCAGATTTTGTCACAATAAGACCATTTCTCTGAAACAGTTTACAAAATGCTGTCCATTGCTGCTACATCTGCATGAAAACAGAGTACAAGCTGGTACTTTTATGCTAAAGCTGGCAAGTTCTGTAATCTGTTGTCGTCACTAACATCATAACTGGCCTGTTAAGAAATGTCCTAATATCTGGTCGCAAAGTACTAGGTCCAAACATCAACTTTGCTGATGAAGTATAACCAACTGCCTACTAGGTCACCATGTGCACAACTGACTTTTGCTATACCAGCTGTTACTGGATGGGCCTGGTGGTGTCCTTAGGGGGTGAGGACATGAGGGGGGGGGGGGGGGGGGGGGGGGCAGGGGGGGGGGGGGGGGGGGGGGGGGGGGGGGGGGGGCGGGCGCAGCAACTCATATTATCTCCACAACTAAGTAATTAGAGCCAGCATTTGACGGCCTAGTATCCAGTGTCTCGCATTTGTGGATCAAACCTAGCACCACTGTACACCAGCACAGCCACTCAGCAATGGTGCAGTGCCTTGTTAGTGGATTGCCGCATCATGGATGACCTGATTCTGATGCTTCCACATGGACCAATGATTCTCAGGCAGCGATGGGGCGACTCTGAATGCAGCTGTGCATGGGTCAGGGGGAGGGGGGAGGGGGGAGGGGGGCTGATGGGAGCAGCAGCACCCTGGCAGTAATGCCACTTGCAGAGAATGTCAGATGATGACTTTTTTTTTTTTTTTCGTGCGATAGCCAGGCCACTGTGTACAAACAGACATATAATCACACACATTGGTGTCCCTTCCTCTCTTTGACAATCTTACTGCTTATAACTGTGAAAAAAGTGGGGTTTGGGAAGTGGTAACTTAGAAAGCTATGTAAAGTAACTGTGTGTCATCTATATACAGTCCATATCATGATTAGACTAAGCTAAGGAAAGGAAATTTGTTATGAGCAGAAAAGAGAGAGAAAAGCAGAAAAGGAAAAAAAAAAAAAATCAGAAACAAAGAATGGAACACAGAGAAAGAGAGGTAGGGGGACAGAGAGAAAAAAAAAAAACATAACTGATTACACAATGTCTGATTTCATTACATATCCTTAACAGGTACCATACAATTTCTTAGAAATGCTGATAACTCATGCCACTTATGATATCCAAACTGCATGGTTATTGTGAGACTAATCGTATGCTGGAACAATAACAGTGTGGGACATCCTGAACAATGAGAGCAATAACGGAATGGGGTCAGCATCAAGCATCCACCCAATGGATCTGTGACAGGGGTGGTTCCAACCCTCGCAGCATATGATGCGTTTTAGGTGAAAACTTCAGACTTCAACATGCAAACACGGACAATGTCTACATCACCTTCAGGTATATACACATGCAGAAATCTGTTACACACTGACTAAAGATCTTGTAATATATGACAGTGTTTCATGGTTATGAACGTATCTACATGCCTAACTTGAAAATGGACTACGGTCACCTGAAAGGCTGGATTTAAAACATGGTCATACACATCTATAAAAGCAGTACACTTATATCAGAACAATGCACTGTACAGCACACAAGCAGCAAAAAAAAGAAAACAACAAAGGATCTTCAGAAGAAAAGGAAAAACCAGAAGAAAGTTGATGTTATGCTTCAACTGCCATTCCTTCAATTACAGAAAACTTTAATGATTTTTTTTTAAAATGGGAAACAAGGCAATCATGAAGCACAACTCAAACCAGAACAGTCAAATCAGGCATGATAGAAATCATTTGTAGCAAATACACAACACTCGGTAGATTCAATTATAAAGTTTGATAGAACAGAAAAAAAACAGACTGCACAAATCAGAAACAAGTTCAGAGACAGATCGAGTCAAACCAGAACTCGGAAAATATCATAAAAATGATGCAAAAGTAAGTGTGTAAATGTGTGTGTGTGTGTGCATGTGTGTGTGTGTGTGTGTGTGTGTGTGTGTGTGTGTGTGTGTGTGTGTGTGTGTGTGTGTGTGTGTGTGTGTGTGTGTGTGTGTGTGTGTATGTGTGTGTGTGTGTGTGTGTGTGCATGTGTGTGTGTGCGTGTGTGCATGTATGTATGAGTGCATGCGTACGTGCGTGTGTGTGTGTGTGTGTGTGTGTGTGTGTGTGTGTGTGTGTGTGTGTGTGTGTGTATGTAAATGTGTGTGTGTGCGTGTGTGTGTGTGTGTGTGTGTGTGTGTGTGTGTGTGTGTGTGTGTGCGTGCGCGTGCATGTGCGTATGCATGTGTATGTTATTTGCTGGACTTTCGAAAGTGATGCAGGGCTCAGGAACAGTATTCAAATAATCATTCAAATTTTTACAAACCAGAAAATGCAGATCAGATAGAAGGAGAGAAAAAAGACAGAGCACACACACACTAGAAAGGGGCAAAAAGCATGGAGGGGGAAGGTGAAGGGGATCAGGGGAAAAAAAAATGGGCACAGATTGTTATCAGATTTTCAAAGTAAAGTCAAGTGAGCTTTTTTTGATCATCATTATTCCATGCTGCATTTCACTGGACCTCAGATATCAAAAAAAGAAAGGAAGAAGGCAGCAGGGACAGACCACGCATTTCAAGAACTTATTTTTTTCTCAAACAGTGAACACAGAGAGGAAAACTCGGCAAACTGCATTCCGCATATCACCGCACTTTGTAGGGAGCTGATGAAGATAGTGCGAACACAGACAATGCATTTTTACTTCAAACATTTAAAAAAAACATAGAAATAATTAATGATCAATTTACACAGAACATGTCAAATGATTTGGAAACTTTTCTACACACAAAAAATAAACGTATGTTATCAGCAAAAGGTTTAGTGCAATCTTTTACTTACAATAGCAGCATCTTGTTTTGCAATGACAAAGGCCAGAGAAATGGTACATCAAGCGAAGTAAACAAATAAAGTGAAACAACAACGACAGGGACAAATGAGCTTAAGTCCTCACTGTCATAAAGTGAAGATATTTTAATTTCTGCCTGATGGTATGAACTGACAATAGTGTGTTGCCTACTTACAAAACACTGTTACTATTGATAGGTTATCTGTATATCACTTTCTAACATACAAAAGCAATCTGCAGTATTTATTGAATATGTAAATTCTCAAACTTCAGTTCTCTCTCTCTCTCTCTCTCTCTCTCTCTCTCTCTCTCTCTCTCTCTCTCTCTCTCTCTCTCTCTTCTCTCACACACAACAACCACTCCCAAACACACACACACACACACACACACACACACACACACACACACACACACACACACACACATACATGGTATGAAGAAAACATGCCCACCTTGTTCTGTACAGTCACATATTTGGAGGAATCTTCCTGGGGGAACACATTGATGCCGGCAGTTCGTAGATTCTGTGCAGAACAAACAATATCAACCACGTTCAACTCATTATCTCTCTTCCCTTCCCACCCTCCTTCTCTCCCCTGTCAATTTTTTTTTCTTTTTTTAATCTCCCCTCCCATCCTGTCCATTTCCTCTCCAAATCTTTTCTGTTGGAGTGCACTGGAGAATAAGATAAGATAAGATAATGTTGCTTATAGCCCAGCCGACCGCAAAGGGCCATATCAGGGCTGTCACCACGTTAAAATCAAGCACTGGAGAATAAAATGTAAACAAATATTACATGAAAAATCAATCTATCATATATAATGCGGGAAACTTAAGTCATAAACACACATGCATGCATATGTGCACTCTCTCAGTCACACACACACACACACACACACACACACACACACACACACACACTGAAACCAGTGCCAGCTTCACACACACACTGAAATCAGTACTAGCTTGTACACACACACACACACACACACACACACACACACACACACACACACACACATCGAAACAGTATTAGGTTGTACACATACTCTATCTCTGTCTGCCTGTCTGTGTCTGTCTGTCTGTCTGTCTGTCTATCTGTCTGTCTGTCTGTCTGTCTCTCTCTCTGTCTCTCACAAACACACACACACACACACACACACACACACACACACACACACACACACACACACACACACACACACAAAAATGCATTCCCTTTCAGTCTGGGATCTTGTTTGGTCCTCTGAATATTTGTTTGCACACATTCTCATTACACTATTTATCCTTACCTATCATCCTATGACAGGACCTCACATTACTGTCACACCATTCATCATCATCTTCATCCTTCGAATGAGACTATAAACCGAGGTTCCGTGTGTGAACGCATGCATAACATCTGCACACACGTAAAATCCCATCACCAAACTTTCGGAAGAAGAGAAGGCCAGTTCGGCCGTTGGTATGGATGACACGTTATACATAGCATGCACCCTGCGTGAGACATTGAAAGAATGGAGGAAGTAAGGAAAGGAAACTGAGTGTACGATATTGAACGATATTGACTGGATGACACGGGAAACGACTGAATGAAGCGCCAGTTGGCAGCTCTTCAGTCGGCACTACCCAGGTAGGCAGCCCGTTGTGTAAACGTGTGTTGATTGTAAAGCGCTTAGAGCTTGTCTCTAGCCGAGAATAGGCGCTATAAAAGTATTCATTATTATTATTATTATTATCATCTATCGTCTGATAACCGTAGCCCACAGTACTGTTACACCATTCATCATCATCTATCATCCGATAACAGTAGTGCACATTACTATAACACTATTCATCATCATCTATTGTCCGATAACAGTAGCCCACATTACTGTTACACCATTCATCATCATCTCTATCGTCCAATAACAGTAGCCCACATTACTGTTACACCATTCATCATCATCTATCGTCCAATAACAGTAACCACATTACCGTTACACCATTCTTCATTATCTATCGTCTGATAACAGTAGCCCACATTACTGTTGTAACTGTCCCATTCAGCATAGCCCTTACGTCTATCAGTTCTCTGGGGTGACCCCACTGGTTAACCAGGTGCGCCAGCTCAGGTTTGTCGGACGGCTGGCTCAGGCAGCACAACCCATCCTGGAATAACAGCAGAAAAAAGTTATTCAGACATCTGAGTCTAGAATACAAATAATCCACTGAAAATCCACCAGGAACGAGTCATTTGCATATCTACAAACAGGACAGGATAATCCTGGAGGTGAGAAAAATTGTTCAAAGACCTAGCTTCAGGTTCTGTGCTGGTTCATTCTGCTTGATTTTATGTCACTGGGACTGGTGGGAAGACAATATCTGAGAGTGGACTGGAATGAGCCTGGCGGAATCTCAGCAAGTGGTGGAAGCAGGGACAGAGGAGGAGAGTGGTGGCCGGATCATCAGGGGTGCCCCAACGACAACAGACGATGTCAAGGGACAGGTAAAGGTGAAGGGAAGGACTGATGCATTTAGCCTACAAATATATCCAATTCTGTGTCTTGTTCCCAATGACTGTTCATGAAAGCACCTGATTTAAGTCACACACTGCAGGATTTACAAACCTTTCCGATAAGTGTTTTCCTGCCCCAACTGGCCTCTACCTGCAGTTGAGTTTGCTTATGGCTCATTTGGGAAGGCTGGAACCACACACTAACATTTCATTTCCTTGTCAAATTTCCTGACACACTGCAGGTGTCTGCATCTCTCTGGTCTGGTGAATGCAATGCAAAAAATGTACTATGAAAGTAAGCATTGGGTACAGCCTTGTCATGCACTCTCACACTAGAATGTAACTTCATAGCATCATCTTTATCATTGTCCTCTTTATCAATCAGCATAAAACAAAAATTCTCAAATTCTGTGGCCTTTCATGCCCTGGTATCATGGTGACCTCAGTTTTGATTTCCTTTCCCCATCTGTGCCTTTGATGAGTTCTTGAAGAGATTGCTAGTATCGGATGTCGTCTCCATGTACCGTGTTCCAGTGGATTGTGGTAAGAAGATACTCAGTTACTTGGGGAATTGAGATGCAAATGGCGACCAAATAAAACGAACATGGAAACTGGAATTGAATATGGCTCGTTCATGATTGTTGGGTGCCATCCATGTGTGTAAGGCGTATACAACAATGACGACGAGGATGGGATCCAACAATCAGCAAGTTCATGGGAATTGTCATTGGACCGATGTGGTGGCACCCTCTGGACAGGGACACTCACTCACACTGGCTCTATGATTAGTCTTTTATTGCCATCAGTAGGAGACTTAGCAGATGGTGTCCAACCTGTGTTGGATCAGAACAGGCGCCACTGAACACCACTGAAGTGACTGTACAGCAGTGCAGTTTTGATGTGACATTGACTGCTCTCTGTGAATCGCTGGTGCTGGGGGATGAAATGAACAAACCAGGATGTGGCTGTGGACAGAGAGTCAGAATCAGCAGTGCAGCGGCGATGCCACCCAGGTGGCACAGGAGATGAGAGCACAAAAAAACAATACTCTTCATGATAACGGTTATCATCCCCCTCTCCAATTGTTTCAACCCAAACCCTTTCTGATCAAACTGAAAGCTTTCCTCTTGTCTAATAGCAAAACGCTTCTTTTGTTTCAAGCACACACATTTGTGCAGAAACATTTTACACGCATGCGCAGAGTAAGAAATGCACACACACAAACAACAAATGCACACAAAGAAGAAAACACCCACCTTAATCTCTATCTCCAGTTCCACGATGGCAGCGATAATGGTGAGCACGGCAGCGTTGGTCTTGTGGGGACGCAACTCCCAGGACTGGAAGGGCATGTTGATGAGCAGCATCTTGCAGCAAGCACATCGTCCCGAACTGACTCAAAGAGAACTTGAAGACACGGGTTTCTGTGTCAACAAAGGAGGAGGAGTGCAAACAAAGCTCATTGTGCTGATATGTTGCTTTATTTCAGTTTTGGTTGCTTGCTTCTTTACTGAACTGGTTGGCTAGACTGGCTGACAAGCTGTGTGAGTAGTTAGTGACTGGTTGATGGTTGGTTGGTTGAATTGCTGGCTGACTGACTGGTTTGGAGACAAAAAGAGGAAGGACATCCTTTATACTTATACAATGAGAGGGGCGGAACAAAATTGAAGGTTAAAAGGTTAAAAGTTAAAAATATTCACACAGTTAAAAATATTACACACACACACACACACACACACACACACACTCTCTCTCTCTCTCTTTTCTCTCCTTACACACACACACACACACACACACACACACACACACACACACACACACATATATATACACTCTCTCTCTGTCTGTCTCTCTCCCCTTCCACACACACACACACACACACACGCACACACACACACACACACACACACATACACACACACACACAGCACACCAATCCATTCACAAACTGACCCTGCTTCCCCACCCACCCACCCCCCCCCCCAACCCCACCCCTTTCCCCCCACCTCCTACATTTATTCTCACCTACCTTCATCAAAAGAAAAGTTGGAAACCCCGTCCGTCCTCCAGTACTGTTTGGCGGCGTCCCAGCGTGCTACCTGCGGCTCCTCCAGGAACATCACATCGGCTGGCAGACTGAAACAGGTGGTTCGATTCTCTTTTGACGGCAACCCTTTCTCAGCAGTATTGTCTGCACCTTTGTTCTTCAGCTAGAACTGTCGGGTTCATCATACACACAAAAAGCTGCTGAGCTGGAACTGATGGATGATGAGGTAGGGGCGACAGTGACATTATATTACAAACCTTGCTTAGAAATTGAATGATGAGGAAATTTCTGTATCATCAACTTGTTTGCCCAAACTGGGCTTCTTTTGTTGTTGTTCAGTCCTATCCTTTTTTTTTCATTTCTTTTTAGGTCACTCCAGCATTATAATTTTCAAAAGTAGGTCAGGGTACAGGGCAGGGGTCTGGAGTCAAAAAGGGGTGGGGGGTGGGGGGTGGGGGGTGGTGGTAAAGAATCCCTGTGATCATCCCACTAATGTTTTTTTCTCTGCCTTACTTTCTGTGTCCTCCTGTCAGTGGCTATCGCCCTGTTCCACTTACTCAGCACATCTCATACAAAACCATACACTGGTTTGTCTTACTAGTCCACTTATCTACCCATGTGCACATGTACACACACACACACACACACACACATGCACTCACACACACACACACACACACACACACTGACTTCATGGTGACGTTGATGGGGGTTTCTCGTCTCTCTTGTCTTTCTCCTGGTCCTTGTCCTTGTTCTTTTCCTGGCCAGAGGTGACTGGGGGATCTGCCACGTACTCCATGTGTTCCAGCTGAGGGGGTTCAACCACTGTGCACAACAATGCCAGCAACAATGGGGCTCTTGGTCATTGCACTATGATGTTATGATTACATAATGTTGGGATTCAACCACTATATTCAGCAATAGTGTGATTAGATTAGCAGAACCTCTGTTTACAAGTCCCATGTACAATAACTTTCTTCTCACAACAACCAAACCACTTTTGGCTTAAGGATGCGTCAGGCCAATTGACAAAGGCTTGAACACAAAGAGTACATCAAAATGTTGATATGCTCTGCATAGTTATGCGGGGATTGTCTTCAGTCATGACAAGCTCCTAGCATAACATTATCAGTCTCCAAAATCCGTTGAAGTCGGAGTGCCCATGTGGCAGGGTAATCAAAAACGGTCACACACGTAATGTTCTCATCCCTAGCTGATGCATTTGTACCACAGTGTTCAAGTGCTTCGGCTGTTCGGATGATCCCTGGAGTCTTTTCAACAACAACCACACATTCTGTAACAGATTATTCCCCTTAAACTGTGATGCCACTGTTGACTTCTAAAGAGAACAACTTCCTATTCCAGTTAGCTACACAATCTTAACGTTCAAGCAATTTTTTTTTCATAATAGTTCTTTAAAAAAAGTTGCCAGAATCAATTCAAGAGTCCTATTTTTAATAACTTGAAGTTCCTTTGACTCCCGCTAACAGTCACTTCTGCCATTTGATTTTCTGCTGAATATGATCTTGTGAGTGTGATGAAAACTTTTTCTTCATTGAATGCAGCATAAGATTTGAATCTTGTGAGGGGTGGTGGTGAATCCATCACTGTCCTGCCCATCCACAGAGCTGCCACATAACGATGAGGTCTGAATATGTTCACGGTGTCAAACAGTCAGACAGTCTCTCTCTCAAAGACCCCTCACTACAAAGATTGATTTTCATGACGTTTGCAAAGTCAGCCTTGACAGGTTCCTCTGCACCAGGTCTCTACTACTCCACACGGTAACATCACCATGGTGACATGGTTAGAGGCTCCTCCATTTTCAATAGCAACAGCTTGATAATGCTGCACTGAGCTCTACCATTGTTCACAAATGCCCCAGGAGAACAGCAACGTACTGAAGATTCGCCATTGTTCCTTGTAACGATACCGTAACACACTAGGGCTCCACCACTGCCTATTGGGTTCACTATTATTCCTTGTAACAATGTCATCTTTATGATGAAGCTTTACTGTCATAACATGTTAGGAAATATGGACAAACTGGAAAACCAAATTCTAATTTGTCCGAAGAAAGGTCTTTATAAAAGGGTTTTTACTATCACAATATGTTTGGATACACTGGCAGCTAAGAAGTCCATTACCTATATACATATAAAGCATGAGAGAAGATGGAATTTTAAAGTTAGCTGCTCAGTCTAAAGAAAGTGCAAAATTCTAACAAACATACAAAGCCATGCTCACTGAGATGAAAACCTACACTGTGTGATGGTCCAGTTTTTGCAGACTTTGGGCTGAGAGGAGGCAGGTGGAGAAGGTCAAAGGTGAAGATGCCACCCACCACGTTGTAGGCTCTCAGATCAACGATGTCGTCTTCTTCATCAAAATCCTCCCATTCCTGGGGCTCTGAGAAGTAAGATCAACCTTTGTATAGTGCTGAAACACTACTGGAAGTGATGCTAGAAAGTGTGAGTGCTTAAAGCATGCATGCACACGCACGCACACACACACACACACACACACACACACACACACACACACACACACACACACACACATACACACACACACACACACACACACACTCTTACAAATGTAAATGAAGAACATCTCCATCTCTGATGCTCTGTCCGTCTATTTGTCATGCACATACACACACACACACACACACACACACACACACACACACACACACACACACACACACACACACTAACCTGGGTGTCTTTGGATCGTCAAAGTCTTCCTCTACCACCTCTTCCTCCTCCTCAGGCTTGGCCTCCTCCTCCTTCTCCTCTGCCTCTTGGTTTCCTCCCAACAGGGCACTCATCAGATCCTGGTCATTCACAAGGAGGTGCTTACATGTACTGCATCTCACAAACAGCGACTGCAGACAACTTTAAGATTCAAGCGCCTATGGCACAGCCCCCCTCTTCAGACACAGCGCCTATGCCTTCAGTAGTTCCCAAGCACACCCACAAAAGTCTGGGTTCTGCAACTTACCATCATCCAAGGTGCTCTCTCTATGCAATTGTCTGCAAGTGTACCCTGTTATGTGTCTGATTACCTTTATGAATGAATGTAGTTTATGCAACAATATGATTTCCAGTTCATTACAGTGTTTGCTTAAAATCCTCAACAAGTGATCACAACATACTACACCTACCTGTTTCTTTTTTCTTTTTCTCTTATTTTTCTGTCTTCTTTTTTTTAAAAATTTTCTCCCCTTTTTGTCAGTTGTGTGTAATCTGACACATAGAGCACATTCTGTCCTTCGGCCTCTGTTGTCTCTTATACACATTCATGGCCAGTATCAATATTTTCATGTTTGTTCACAATGCTATAACACAGCAATCACACTGGGATACACCAAACAAACAGATATTGAAAAAAGCACACACCAGATCAGATAGAAAAACAAAACAAACAAACAAGCAAATGCCATTACAATCACTCACAAAAAAAAAATGAAAACAAGCAATGTTCTTCAATTAACTCACAGAGAGACTATGAAATACAGAAAATGAATGACATGCATGATTAGAATGTGAAGGATTTCAGATAAGCAACCCC
>JADBJO010000351.1:642500-650000 GCA_016801955.1 Conus betulinus | reverse complement strand
TCCAAACGTTGGTGATGAATTTTTTTACGATGGCCATGTTATGCTTACAAGCATACACAGAACCTTGGTCTATAGTCTAGTCCCATTCGAAGAACTTTTGGGGAAATGGAGTCAGAGGTAACATGAGGGTAAAATCCCCCAGTTCTGAAATGACTTGGCAGAAATTCAACTCCATGACCCCAGGATCACCAGGAAAATGAGTCTGGCAATTCCCAATTTAAATTATTTCAGCCTTTAAAGTGCATACCTAATTTTGAACATTTTAAAACATTTTGCACACACACATATATGCCTGCATATATGTCCACCAGGAAGATCACAAAAATCTTGCCTCACACACTTCATCCACTAAGACCTGCTGAGGCTTCAACCTACATCAAGCCTTCACCTGTCACACTCATTACAAAGAACAGAAAACAAATAAAACAACAAAACATTGAACTGACCTAAAACCTACCTGGGATTTTTACTGAGGTTTCCCCAGGTGCACAGGAAGATGGTGTCATTCTTTTGTGTGTACTGCAGGTTGCTGGTCTCCTGGTCTTGCAGCTTGGAGGCATCACACAGAACCTGAAGAGACGCTGCATCGAGCTTGGTCTGAATCAGATGCTGCAGCTCACCGATTGTCTGTGCAGATAGGAACACATGTCCATCTTTGCATATGCTTGTGCAGATATATGCAAGCATACAACCCATAATGTTATCTAGTATCATTCATGATGAAAGTGAACCTGACCCATGATATTTGTTTTGATTTATGTACTGCGTGTATAGCTTTGACATGCAAAATGTACATACATGCATGCCTAAATATGTGAACTTACACTCACAGATGCTCCACTCTCCCCATCCCCACCCCTACCCCCTAGCACCAACAAACACAAGCTCATACAAGCCCACTCTCTTTCTCTCTCTTTTTCCCTCTCTCTCCTCTCTCTCTCTCTCTCTCTCTCTCTCTCTCTCTCTCTCCTCTCTCGCTCGCTCTCTTTTCACTATCTCTTGTTCTGAAAGGTATTTTCTTCGATACCCTTCAAAAAAAAATCCCAAAACAGCAACCCAGTCAAGACTGAAATACACAAGAACAATAACCAGAAGGATTGAACAGATATGCGAACACAATAAAGCAAGTAACAGCGCAAAAAAAAAAAAAAAAAAACTTAACAAACTGACCTAAACACCAATAACAACAAAAAAAACAAGATGAAGGAATTTCATCTGTCTGATGCCTCACCTCTCGATACCTTTGTCGTTCTTCATTTGGCAGGTCTTCAAGTGGAGAGTCACTCAGCAAGAATTCCAGTTCAGAAATCAGCTGTGAAAACAAGCAAAAATTAACCCTTTTTGCTAAAATGGTAACATACAATCCCATGACAAAATTAAGCCTTGAATATCTTTTTTATTTTTTGGCAACTGCTGAGTCTGGTCTTACAGAGCATAAGTGCAGCATGTAAATCATTTTCATGAGAATTTCTTTGAATAACTTTTTTCTAAAGAAATTAATTCACACACACACACACACACACACACACACACACACACACACACACACACACACACACATGTGCGCACACACACACACACACATGCATACACATACACACACACACACACACACACACACACACACATACACACACACACATGCACACACACACACACACACACACACACACACACAAAACATACACACGCAGAACAAAAAACTTACAGACAGGTCAAGCTGAGAGTCTTTCAGCACACTTTCAATATCATCACGGTCTCGGTTCTCCATTTTCAGGTTGATGTACGTGTTGATCTCCCCTTGAATGGTGGGGTCAGGTGATCCATCGCAGCGCATATAGCGCGCCCACTGTCATAAAATTTACATAAACCATGTTGTCATCCCCTGAGAATCTACACTTTCCTTCATGTACATATGCCTCTTTACAAAACAGCCCCTATGGAGGCTACGGTAGTATATACAGCGCCCAAACTTGAAAATCTATTTCATTAGATATGTGTGCTCTGTGATGTGTTCATCACAAGAGAAGAAAGTCCGCAAAATCTTAAAGTTTTTTCCCTCCGTCATTTGTTTTGATCAATGTTAATGACACTGTAGACAGCTGCTGTGCTTGTGGCTTCATGGATCTCTAAGCTTCCTTTTACAACACAGTCCGGAGTTAATCATTTCAAAACAAAACTCTGGCATCTACAGGGCTGCAGGTCAAGCAACATGAGCTATGCTCTCAGTTCAGTCTGCCAAGTATGAAGTGGGACACAGTCCAACATACAAACCAAGTTAATTCAGGATGTGCACAGCCTTCCTTCCAATGGTCAAACCCACACATTGATTTGTGTATGACCGATGCCAGGTACTACGCCTTTCACAAGCATATGCATGCATGCATGTACACATGCATGCATACGAGCACACAGATAAACACACACACACACACACACACACACACACACACACACACACACACACACACACACACACACACACACACACACACACACACACACACACACACACACACACACACACACACACACACACACACACACACACACACACGACAGGACCACACAGGCCTCTGTCAAGGCCATCACAAAGCAAAAGCAAGGCATTATGTATACAGAATACCGAACAATTCACAACATTAATTTTGATGTAGATAGCCCCTGGTGGATAAAAGTAGGCCTTGCTGAAAGCACCAGCCATCTAGGTTGTTTTTTTTTTCTCTCAGAATCAATTGACAAAAAGGTTAAAACTTCAAAAACTTTTCAATAACACAAAAAATATACACATATATCAGAGACACTGCATGATGGATTAGATGTGTCTCTTCCAGTGTGTACATTCTCAGGACTTAGTTACCAGAAAACAATACAAAAACTGGAAGGCTTGATATTTGTAACAAGATGAAAAAAGTGAGTGATGAAAAAAAAAACTTTCCAGAACAAAGGTGAATGGGCTGCAAGGGCAGAAATGATGTGGGCAACACAATCACAGAGACATTGTGGACAACACAGAGTCACAGAGACACTGTGGACAACACAGATTCACAGAGACACTGTGGACAACACAGAGTCACCCAAGCACTGTGGACTACATAGAATCACAGAGACACTGTGGACAACATAGAGTCACACAGGCACTATGGACTACATAGAATCACAGAGACACTGCGGACAACATAGAGTCACACAGGCACTATGGATTACATAGAATCACAGAGACACTGCGGACAACATAGAGTCACACAGGCACTGTGGACTACATAGAATCACAGAGACACTGCGGACAACATAGAGTCACACAGACACTGTGTGGACTACATAGAATCACAGAGACACTGCGGACAACACAGATTCACGGAGACACTGTGGACAACATAGAGTCACACAGACACTGTGGACAACATAGAATCGCAGAGACACTGTGGACAACACACAGATCACAGAGACACTGTGGACAACACAAATTCATGGAGACACTGTGGACAACACAGATTCACAGAGACACTGTGGACAACATAGAATCACAGAGACACTGTGGGCAACATAGATTCACAGACAGACAGTGGGCAACACAGAATCACAGAGACACTGTATAACACAGAATCACAGAGACTGTGGGTGACACAGATTCACAGAGACACTGTGCACAACACAGATTACAGAGACACTGTGGACAACACAGAATCACAGGGACACTGTGGACAACACAGATTCACAAAGACACTGTAGGCAAAACAGATTCCCAGAGACATTGTGGACAACACAGAGTTACACAGACACTGTGGATAACACAGAGTCGCACAGATATTGTGGACAACACAGAGTCACAGAAATACTGTGAACAACACAGAGTCATTGTGGACAACACAGATTCACACAGACACTGGAAAACACAGCGTCACACAGACACTGTGGACAACACAGATTCACAGAGACACTGTGGACAACACAGATTAACAGAGACACTGTGGACAACACAGATTAATAGAGACACTGTGGACAACACAGATTAACAGGGACACTGTGAACAACACAGATTAACAGGGACACTGTGAACAACACAGATTCACAGAGACACTGTGGACATCACAGATTGACGGAGACACTGTGGGCAACACAGATTCACAGAGATATTGTGAACAACACAGATTCACGGAGACACTGTGGGCAACCCAGAGTCACACAGACACTGGGAACAACACAGATTAACAGAGACACTGTGCACAACACAGATTCCCAGACACACTGTGAACAACACAGATTCACACAGGCACTATGGACAATACAGATTCACAGAGACTCTCTGGACATCACAGATTCCCGCAGACACTGTGGACAACACAAATTCACAGAAACCTGTGGACAATACAGATTCACAGAGACACTGTGGACATCACAGATTCACAGAGACACTGTGAACAACACACACAGATTCACTGTGGACAACACAGATTCATAGAGACACTGTGGGCAACACTGATTCACAGAGACACTGTGGACAACACAGATTCATAGAGACACTGTGGGCAATACAGATTCACAGAGACACTGTGGACAACACAGATTCACAGATACTCTCTGGACATCACAGATTCAGTGAGACACTATGGACAACATAGATTCACTGAGACACTGTGGACAACACAGATTCACAGAGACACTGTGGACAACACAGAATCACAGATACTCTCTGGACATCACAGATTCACTGAGACACTATGGACAACACAGATTCACTGAGACACTGTGGACAACACAGAATCACAGAGACAATGTGCACAACACAGATTCACGGAGACACTGTGGGACATCACAGATTCACAGAGACACTGTGGACAACACAGATTCACAGAGACACTGTGCTCAACACAGATTCACAGAGATACCGTGAACAACACAGATTCACAGAGACACTGTGGACAACACAGATTTACAGAGACACTGTGGACAACACAGATTCACAGAGACACTGTGGGCAACACAGAATAAAAAAAAGTAACAGAAAAGAGGAAATTCCCAGCTCAGAACTCTCCTCCCCTCCCTGCCCCTCATGTTTCCCTCATTCCTGAGCCCCCCTACCCCCCCCCCCCCCCCCCCCCCCCCCCCCCCCCCCTCAATCAATATATTCCTACACAAATGCTGTCACATCTTTACCTTAGCATCTTTACGGCGTGCATCATCCCTGGCCTGCAATGTGCTCTGATTGGCTGCCAGCAAATCTGCCAGTTCTGTCATGTCCAGCCTTCGCTGTTTCCGCTCCTGGAATTCATTTCTCAGTTATGGTACTTATCATCTCACCCATACATGTCAACTCAAATGACTGAAGACTTCATTTTTATATACAATGTTTTTGCTCCTACAAATTATAGTTATGTACCTGCACTTATTGTTTTCAGGGTTTTTTTGCAGTGTAGATCAGCACCACAAATACGATATGGTCTTTTCCCATTAAATCAATAGGACAAACATAACAGTCCTTTTTCCTTTCACATTGTTTTTAAGCACACAATAAAATTCATTCCTGATACTGAATTTACACATAAGACCATTTACAATTCTGCAGTGATAACTTTCCTTTCTCTAAGTATCAATTAACAACTAGATGATTGTGACACTTAACAGAATTCTAAATAGCCTCCTAGATAATCAGTCATTTAAGCTAAAGGATTTTGGAGCAGGAATGGCTAAGGGGGTTGAGCAGAACACATGAATGATCAGGAGGAAAGGGAGTTAATTTGCGATGGCAAAGAAAGGGAATTTTTAAGATGGCAAAGGGAGGGAATTTGAGATGGCAAAGGGAGAAGAAAGTAGTGACAAGGATTTAGTCTAGTTTAATTATTACAACCAAGCTGTTTAATTATTATAATAACCAAGCTTTTTAATTACTATAACCTAGCTGTTTAATTACTGTAACCTAGGTGTTTAATTATTATAACCTAGCTGATCACACAGCGCTTTTTCAGGGCTCAGCACACAGGAGGAAAAAAGTTTGAGCCTGGGGACACACACACACACACACACACACACACACACACACACACACACACACACACACGCACATACACACCATCTGATGATATGACAGCTAACCTATCAAAATCTCTTTGAAGCGAGTGATATCAGGCTACAATGACAGCGCCAGCAAGCAGAGGTGGGAGTCAGATCTTAGACAAAGTTTCTCAATGCCTCCTGTGAAAGTTCACTCCTATTCTTGACGGCAGTGAAAAGAATGTTATTTATGGGATGGCCTTCATTTCATACTACTGCTGGAGAAACTCATAGTCGTCTAGGATGCAGTTTGGCTGCAAGTGTGATTGGAGTGGAACAAGACTGTTTTCACCCTGAATGACAGACTTCACTTCTACAGTTACAATTAACACAGATGTAAACTTATCACTATCAACATGTACCTCGACATGCTCTCCCTCCCTTCAACCTCTCTTACCTTTCTCCCCCCCTCCCTTCCTTTCCTTTCCGCTTACCCACACCCTAAATTCCCCTGTAATTAAAAAATGGGGGGGGGGGGGGGGGGGGGGGGGGGGGGGGGAAGAGGAAATGACAGGTCTGCTCTCTGATTGTTGCTGATTTGGTTTTGTCTTTGTTTTGTTTCATTTTGTTTTTCTTTTTGTGTAGATACATTTTAAAAATCAATGTAAAAATCTATCTATGTGCTTAGGTGTCAAATGGAAAAGGTATGTACTCACTTCAACATCAATTTCTTATTAGTGTAGGCGCAGTGTCATTCATTGGCTGTTGTTTTGTCATGTTACAGCTTCTCTGTATGACGGATTATTTTAACATGTGTTTCTCCCATAACATGAATATGATTGTGGTACTGAGTGGTTGTAAGATGCTGAGAGTGGGAGGGGGGAGGGGGGTTAGGGCAGAAGGCTTGCATCAAATAATAACAAATATCAGAACCTTTTTTTTTTCATTGTGTTTTTGTTTGTTTGTTTGTTGCTGTTGTTGTTGTTGTTGTCCCACAACATGAACATGACTGTTGGTGCTGAAGGGTTGTAAGGTGAAGGCACGCATGACTCATGCAGGGACACACGCAGACAGAACCGTACCCAGAATCTCACTCCACAAGCTGTGCCTGCATGATTGAAATAAAAAATTCAATACACCTTCTGACCATCAACTGAAACAAACTGACAGAAAAAGACTCCCTCCACTATAAATCATGGTCTGAGATGCAGCTCACAGTCATGGAGAATGTACATTCCTTTTTCACAACTCAGAAATGACTGATGTTGTTAGATTGTTTTCAGTGATAGTTGACAAGGCACAGGTAGAACTCACTTCATTTTCAAGCTTCTTCCTCTCTACAGCTAAGAGCTTTTCTTCCTTCTTCTTCCTCTTCTCTTCCTCTGCCAGGCGAGCTCTTTCTTCCTCTGGACATCAAAATGGAAGTGCACACACACACACACACACACACACACACACACACACACACACACACACACACACACACATGAAGAGATAAATTTTTGTTTC
>JADBJO010000351.1:627500-640000 GCA_016801955.1 Conus betulinus | reverse complement strand
AGGGGGGGGGGGGGGAGGGAAGGCGGAGAGGAATGTATGTCAGCTCTGAACGGCAACAGACTATGGGTTTTTCATAGTAACTTAGTACCAGTTTCATACAGAAACGTCTGTTGTGACATGAGAGTTGCAAGATGTAGTGCAATGGAAAAGAATACAACACAACACAACAGAAAGCACTAAATCACGATACAACTCAACACGATAAGCAAAAGGTCATAACTAACCGCTACACCCAGGGATGCATTTCATATTACTGCAGCAAGGAGGTGGGACAGCTGGAACACTAACAGATCCAAGAGCTGAATCTTCTTCAAAACGGATCAGAGTGTAGAGTTATGGAGGAGCATAACTAATCCTTGTGTAGACTTTATAAAGCTGTAACCACTTCACCAGGGTAAACTTACACTGGTCAATGTAAAAACAGTCAGAGTAAGACAAGACATATCACACACTGACACATTGTAACCTGATCTCTCTGACCTTCCTATAGTAAGGATGCTACTGAGTGATCATCAACTTCAACAGCAGCAATTAATGTGTTAAAATGAAAAGAAAAAAAAAAAAACGGGGTGGGGGGAGGGGGGCATTGCTGACACTCTGGCAGTCTTTGTTTACCTTCTTCTAGCTCTTTCTTCTCCTGCTCCTCCTTTTTCAGCTTCTCCTTTTCCGCTTTGGTCAACTTCTTCTTGGGCTGCAAAGAACCATAACAATATCTCCCATGCACAGTATTCCTAGACTTCTGACCAATACGTCTCTCTCTTGAAACCACATCTTTTCAAAAGGTTTGAATGTGAGTTTGTAACTTTATAATACATGTAAAGGAGATGAAAACAGACTGCAGCATTGCCGAAAACACACACAAAACAAGGCACAAATGACTCCTTCTTTAAAACAAAAATATGAAACAGACAAGTGGATTTTTTTTTTCTAATGTCTTCCCCAGATGTTACGAACAACTACATTGCAAATACACAAAAAAATCTCCCAGAGTGCAGTTAACATGAGACAGAATTCTGGAAAATGCTCAAAACAATTCTCCCCAGATCATAAAAATACAATAATTTTCCTGCTGACTGCAATCTGGGTAGTACGGTTTTGAGCTTTTTGATGTCTGTTGTTTATAGCCTCTGATAAGACATATTTGTCAAAAACTCTCTTATCTGTTTCATATTGTGTATTCAACAAGCGCTACTTTGAGCTTTGTTTTGTATGTTTGTTACTTGGCTCATTGTATGTGTACCAATCAATAACAGTGGCATCATGAACAATGATTGTAAAGCAAATGCAACATGTAACATTACACCAAATAACTAGAAAGAAGGCACCAAAGTAGGAAAACATTGAAAATTTGTAAATATGCATACTCTTATGAATGGCACATATCAGAGAACAATTCATTAAATCAAGCTTCAAGTTCAAGTGATTTCACACATATATCCATATACATTATAAAGGTATATATGTCTCCATTTTGTGTCTGTGTGGTAGCTCCTTTCAAATCTTTGGGAGGGGGGGGGGGGGGGGGGGGGGGGGGGGGTGGGGTCCAGGGTGTCTCATCTTCCATTTCTTCTCCATGGCATTACTCTAGCATCAGCATCCTCATTTTATGCATAGCCACATGAAAGTTCCAGCTTCAATGCCACCCATCACATTACCTCAGTGGTTCTGAGGGGTTGATCGACATCAGGTCATCATAATCATAATGCATCCCATCATCAGAGTAGACACCGACCTGCTTCTGAGTCATCTGATCATATGCAGGTCACCCACCTCCTAAGCCCCCAAATGACTATGTTATGATCCAACATATTATGCAGAACACCATCTATTGTTACCCCTGATGACAACATTCACTACTGTGTCAAGGAGCACATGACAAGACTGTTCTCCACGCTTCCTCTTCAAACTATATTGAGGTATAAATCACGTCAAAAAGCAACAGTATTGGTTAAGAAATTAGAGCTATAATCTCACAGACACACCCAGTAATTTGATGAAGTGCTACTGCACCATTCCAATCTTTTCATATGAGCCCACACCCCAAATGAGAGCCAGTCAGGGCCAAAGATTCCAACAGACATCCAACTCTGACAGCATTTGATCCTGTAACCTCTCAACATCCAACCCAGTCAGGGCACTAAAACAACTGTCCAAAAGAAATACATCTTCTTCTTTTTCTATACAAGTTGTATTCATTTCAATATTTGTGTATTGTGTTCTTTAATCAAATGAATGAAGACTTGAAAAAGGAACATGTTAGTACATGACATATGACATTCTTTGCATATAGTCTTAGGGGAAGCTGATAACAAGAGCATGTAAGTTTATGCATACAGACCCAACAACAGTTTATGAATTATTCAGTGTGATGCTTTGCAGGTTTCAATTCAGTTTATATCTGTGTCTGCTAATTTTGAGTCAATAAGTTATCATTTCTCGTTATCATTTTATCATCATCATTATCATCATCATCATCATCATCATCATCATCATTATCAACATAATCATCATTGTCATCATCATCATCATCATCATCATAAATTGTCATTCTTGTCATTATGAATCCAGTCAACATCTAAGTTAACAAAACAAATATGTGTACAATACATGTACAACGCAAGTAAAAATCAAATACTTCTCTTGTTTTCTTTTCTTATCAAAAGCATGATATTCTTGGCCACACAAAAGAATGCAGGTAACAACAAGAAGAATTCATAATGAACAAGGCTGGTCAACAGTAGCTGATGCAACAACACCAATATATCAGACCATGAATTAGGATCCTATGTGCAGCAAGACCTTTAAGACATATAAGGAAAACGGAAGGCAACAGAAAGAGCCGTCTCTGGCAGAAAAACGTCCATGTTTGCGTCAGAACAAACACAAACCTAGACAGAAAAGAAATGAATGGGAAAACAACAACAACAACAACTCCCATGCAGGTCTATAGTCCCTACGGACAACTGAATTCCACATGAATCTCTCTCTCTCTCTCTCTCTCTCTCTCTCTCTCTCTCTCTCTCTCTCTCTCTCTCTCTCTCTCAATACACAGCAGTGTTCTTTGCACAGTCAAAATAACACAACCAGATCAACGAGAAGAAAATCCTGACCCAATGAAAACCAAACCTTTGAAATTTACTTTAAAGCATGGAAATATCTTAAACTGATATAAATTAGCTCTACTCAAATGACCCAAGAACTGGATGATTATAGTCAATATTTCGTACACTGGAAAACACCAAACAAGTTTTAAAAGCCTTGGCCGAAACATTTGGGGGTAGGGATGATCATCTACTTAGGTAGTATGGAGGCCACTCAGACACAAGCCGATATAAATGCAGAACAAATCAAGCTAGCCTCTCGTGTTTCTAACACACACACACACACACATCCATGCATGCATGCATGTGTATGCAAGCATGTATACATGTGTACACATACACACGCACGGACATGCTAACTGCTCATTAAAAGAATGCATCTTCACAAATAGACTACCATGAACCGCTGACATACATACATACATACGTGTGTGCAGTGCAGGCATACACACAAACTCGATAAACACCACTACTACCACCAATGACAACCACAACCTTGATAACATGAGACAGACTCAGGAGAGAAGGGAAGTCAGCCAGACCTGGCTTTCAGAGAACTCAATTCATATCAATCAGCTTCTAAGCAGGTATAAGAATCGCAACCTCTCCTATCCCCCCAAACCAACAATAACATTCGAGAAGGATATGCATACCTAGCACTGCAACATCAACTCTTGTATGCCTATCTAAGGTATATCTTTCCTCACTTGCAAACGATTTTTCTTCCAAAATTTTGTCA
This sequence comes from Conus betulinus, assembly GCA_016801955.1. Taxonomy (NCBI): domain Eukaryota; kingdom Metazoa; phylum Mollusca; class Gastropoda; order Neogastropoda; family Conidae; genus Conus; species Conus betulinus. The sequence continues at coordinate 636,160 of JADBJO010000351.1, read as the reverse complement.
GTTCTTAATGTAAAGACTTAAATGCTTCTTTACTTTTGCATAGCGACCCTACAAGACAGTCTTGTAGAATCTGATGGAGATCCAGACAACAGTTTTCACGTTAACTTTAAATAAAGGAAAACACAACAAAGAAAGAAAGAAAGAATTGGACAGACAGCTCCCCAAAACAATGCCATGTTCTGCAATGCTTCGTTATATGCCCAGGATTACACAACAAAAATTTAGAAATGCCATCCAGAAGAAAAATACTGGATTTCTCATTTTCTTTTCTTTTTTTTTTCCCCCCTTTCAGTCCGTTTTTTTCTTTTCAAACACAAAAAGTTGAGTTCCATCAATCTTTCTAATTCATGACCAAAAACAAAAAAGCCAGCAGTGTTCCCAAATCTAAGGTTGTATTTGCTCCTCCTTTACCAGTAATCAGCAACAAAGACTGCTGAATTCTAGCACATTGTCAATGACATGTGACATTTGGTTTGTTTGGGTGCTTCTTTTTTGTTGTTGCTTATTTGTTTCGGGATGGTGGTTCTTGAAGGCATAATCTGTGTAGCTCTGCCAGAAGAAGAAAAGTGTTTTAAAAGCACATGGACTTTACAATTACATGCCTTTAAAACATGCGCGCGCACACACACACACACACACACACACACAACCAGATTCTCTCAAGAATAGTCTCTGTGTGTACAAGTCTGGAAAAACATTTCAATGGTTGGTTTCCCTGTACATGCAGGTGTGTTTTGTAACATTTCTCTGTGTCAAAATTATCTCACACAAAAAATGTAATACATGGGGAAACTCTTTTTAAAAAAAAAAAAAGTATTCTAATGGTTACTGAATTGTCTTGTACAGTCAATAAACCCCTCCTGTGGGACATGTTGGATGACAACTATCAAAAAACTCTCAGAAATTGTCTGGTTATAAACTGACAGCATTTCATAATCATTTAACAAGAACTTAGGATAAGAAACCCCAATGAAAACATGTCATTTCTTAAAAAAAAAAAAAAATCAAACATTGTTGCCTTCCTGCAATTAAACACTGAATTAAACACTGTATAGGACAAAACAATAAAACTGTCAATCATTTTCCATGTAAATAAAAGGCAGCACATTTTTTTCACTGACATCTATGTGTAATCACAACACACATACCATATCAATAGCTGTGTCATACCATGCATACAATGAAAACATAAGCATTTGCAATGAAAGAGAGAATAACGACCACACTGTTATTTGAGAGAACAAAATAAAAGTATAGCAGCAAGCAGTGTATGAAACTGAATGTGAAACACTGACAGTGGCACAACACTCAGAGTCTAACAAAATACAGACATGGAGTTGCACTCAGTTTGCAATCGGTTGAACAGATCAAGAAACAAAAAGCCCTGAATACTGCACTAATGAATTCAACAACTCTCTGTCTGTCTGTCTGTCTGTCTGTCTGTCTGTCTGTCTCTCTCTCTCTCTCTCTCTCTCTCTCTCTCTCTCTCTCTCTCTCCTGTCTGTCTGTCTGTCTCTTTGCATGTTTCTACACTTATTGCATTGTCTTATTTTGCATTGTTGACCCTTCTTAGGGTGAGGACTGGATGTAAAAAAAAAAAAAAAAAAAAAGCACACCAGTGCTTATCTGTTATCCTCGTAAATAAAATTTTTTGTATGTCTTGTCTCATCTTCTCTCTCTCTCTCTCTCTCTGAGTATGTGTGTGTGTGTGTGTGTGTGTGTGTGTGTGTGTGTGTGTGTGTGTGTGTGTGTGTGTGTTTGTCTGTGTGCATGTATTACATTTAAATACACGTGGATACATGCACACACACACACACACACACACACACACACACACACACACACACACACACACACACACAATCATGTCCGCAAATACTTAGAGACAGAGAGAGGGAACAGAATGAGCGAGAGAGAGAGTAAATCATTATTTTTGTTAATTCCCTGGGGAAAAAAAAAGGGTATTCAAAAACAATGCAGGCTAATGCATGGATTATAAGTGCGTGTACACATAAGAGAATGTATTTCAGAATCCTGCTATTCCTCAATGCATGTGTATGTTAGTGTTAATGAGTGCATGTGCTTGTGCACTTGTGTGAGTGTGTACGTGTGAATTAATTTGCCCATACAATCAACTTTTGAAAATGAAAATACTTCTTACATCACCCTTTCTGCCACATCATCTATTCTTCATCCCCCATCTAACAATGCCTATCCGAAAGCCAAGCTGCCAGCTACTAACCACATCTTCTGCAAAAAATTCTCCCCAAACTAAAAGGTTAGGGTGAACATATTTCTTCTCAACTTGCTATGTAAGCATTTTTAGTTTTTAGTCCCATTCTTTTTAACATATATTCATTTAACGTGTGGGTGTGGGTGTTGTGTTGTGTTGTCTGTGCTTGAGTGTGTGTGTGTGTGTGTGTGTGTGTGTGTGTGTGTGTGTGTGTGTGTGTGTGCTTTAGTGTGTGTGCTTTAGTGTGTGTGTGTGTGTGTGTGTGTGTGTGTGTGTGTGTGTGTGTGTGTGTGTGTGTGTGTGTGTGTGTGTGTGTGTGTGTGTGTGTGTGTGTGTGTGTGTGTGTGTGTGTGTGTGTGTGTGTGTGTGTGTGTGTGTGAGAGAGTGAGAGAGAGAGAGAGAGAGTGAGAGAGAGAGAGAGAGAGAGAGAGAGAGTGTGTGTGTGTGTGTGTGTGTGTGTTTGTAAATATTTTTGTGACATATGTGGTTGGCTGGGCTATAAACAGCATGAATTGTGCAGACATGCTTGTCTTCTTTCAACAATATGTATGCATGATTTATGCAAAATTATGTTTCAGGTTGAAAAAAAAAACTGATTTAGTGTCTCACACACACACACACACACATATATATTTTTCTACACATCTGTTCAGTAAGACTAGTGTACAGTAGTAGGCACAATACAACTGAGCAAAAGGCACACAGCACAGTTTCTCTACCCTACAAACATACCGCATCAGCCATTATTGATGAGTTTCTTGCTATTAACCAATCACCTGTGTAAAACAACAACTCAGATTCTCATAAATGAGACTGAATTGAACAGAAATAGACAATGAAAAATAGGTTAACATGGAAACAAAACAACATAATGCATGACAAATTGTACGATTATGAAAAACGATTTGAAAATAAATGAAAGTTGAACCAGTGACATAATCCAACTGTAATGAAGAGCAAAAAAAGCAGAGCAAATAGAACGTGGATGTGTTAATGAACATATGCATTTATCTTGATTGTGATAGAATGCATGTGCGTGATTATAACCCAGTGAAAATGTGTCAAACTTGTCTCCAACAAAAATGGTGATACATACAGTCTGCAGATGTCTTCAAAACACAAAAGTCACCTTGTGAGTATATCAGTTTTGTCCCTTTGTGAAGTACATATAGTCTCTAAAAGTGAGCTCCATGTTTTTAAGACAAGATCGTAAAGAAACTCAAATGCTGCAATAATACAATATCAAATATGACTGAAAATGTAAAATCTTGTATCGGTAGCTATTTTTCTACACACAGAGACAAGACACTGGACATAACAAAATCTTCATCATTGGAGGTACGTCATAACTTCGTGTGATATCGTTTTATCTTATGCGGTCCTTGCCCAAGAGGAAAACAAAAGACAAGAAAAATATGCGCAGAAAGCTTGCAAAAACAGAATGTAAAAATCAATAACATATATGTCAACCATGAATTACTAACAAAGAAACTTAGAGAAACTGATACACAGAAATAAGACAGGAAGAGAGAGAGAGGGGGGGGGGGGGGGGGGGACGGGAGGGAGAAAGGGAGGGAAAGAGGGAAGGAAGGAGAGAGAGAGAGAGAGGGGGGGGGGTATAAGGGCGATTCAGATTCAGATGATTTATCAACACAAAATCCATAACTCATATTAACAAGGTGTCCATAATTTTTAAATGACTCTACAACACCAGTTACTTTTCATGAAAATATACGTCTTTTCAGAATCTGTCACAAAATTTGAAATGAAACTGTCTCCTTTGCAAAAAGCTTAATACAAAAACAGAGCTAAATCAGGTTTTTTTTTGTTTGATGCAAATGAAAGACAAAAGCAAAATTAACATGGGCAAATATTGCATTTTTTAGGGAGGGGTGGTGGTGGAAATGAGGTTGTTTTGTATGGCGACCACTTACAGCAGGACACTTTAAAACAAATGTATTTTATTTTAAATGGTTTCTTAACACAAGGTTCATAGTAGTTCACTATCTTGTCTGAACCCTATAACTTCGAATAATGTTCTACAACTGGCACCTAGTGAATAAGAAAAAAAAATTAACAAAATGTTCTAGCGAGTTATTATTCAATACAAAATAATTTCTTCAGAACACGTCACAGTATTTTTCACTGAAAGGCAAAAAAAAACAACCATTAAAAAACTTAACGAGTTGTAAACAGAATTCCAAGATGCACATAAACATTGACAACTGGCATAATGAAACCATCATACACCCACCTTTTTCTTGCCGCCACTCTTCCCTGATTTCTTCTAAACACAATAATATTTCTTTTGTCTACATCAACCTTTAACTGCAAATTGCTAGCTGAATTAATAAATGTTCCTGATAGCAAAACAATGTTGTCAGCAGGTAATGAAGTTAACTCTCTGTGGAGAAAGAGAGAGAAAGAGAGAGACAGACAGACAGACAGAGATAGAGAGAGACAGACAGAGACAGGGGAATGAGAGACAAGACTGAGAAACAGGGAATGAGAGACAGAGACAGAAAGAGAGAGAGACTGAGGAAGAGTGAGACATCAGAGATGAGAGAGAGAGAGAGAGAGACAGAGAGAGAGAGCGCCAAAAGAGGGCAGAAAGAGAAACAGAGACATTACTGAAGAGCATGACAAGAATGGGTATCAAGAATTTTGTAAAGGCAATGTCAGGCTAGTGGCCTCTTCCCACTGAATATTCTGCAAACACATGTCATGTTCTTTGTAATAGCTTTACCTGGATACAAACGTTTTTATTTGATCACTTTTACTTTGTCAAAAATCTTGTTGCTGGGGTGGGGGGGGTGTGGGGGTGTTAGTGTGTGTGTGTGTGTGTGTGTGTGTGTGTGTGTGTGTGTGTGTGTGTGCGCGTGTGCGCGCGTGTGCACGTGCGCACTGATCTGCTCGGGGTAATCAATTTTTCCCATTCCTTTCAACGGGTCGTCTTATTTGTTTTTATTCATGGGCTCACAGTTAGATACTGACGACTAGAACTTATGGGTATCGTGTCTTTAGTACGCGCAAGCTGAGACTTACTGCTTGGAGACTGTGCTTATCTGATTTCACCAGTTACCTCATACTTCAAATGAGTAACAACACTTTGATCGTTCTATCCTTCACTTGGCATCACGAATGACGATTATTTACATTAAGAATATAAAGAGAAAATACAAACCGGCATGTTTATATCCAGACAGTCGCGGACAGACTTCTTATGATGGCAAGAATGATTTGTGCGTTGGATAGCAACCAGTCGGCAAGTGTACCAATGTCGTAAAATAATCAAAACTTTTCAAAACGTTCGTGGAAAAGAAGCCTATAATTGTTGCTGAATACGTGGATGTTAAAGAGTCTCCTTGATTTTTAATTTTTCATTATGCTAAAATGATTTGTTGTATTCACAACAAATTGGGTCAGAAATGCTTTCGTGAGACTTTTGACCACACGCGGCCCACACGCAACCAAACCCCCCCCCAGAAAAATCACTTCTCACTAGCGCAGGTGTTTACATGTAACAGTTACCCTAGGAAAGGAAAGTACAACATCTGTTTCATCTACATTATTATCTGTTTATGCGCACCAGATTGCTATGGAGTATGGACCTGACCGTCGTTGCGGGAGGGACTGTAAGCGAATAGTGAACAAGTCTGCACAAATTTATTAGTTGAAAATTTAAGGAATCTCTTTTTAAATATAATTGTTAAAATAAAGACAGTCGCAAGATTTAAAATGCAAAGTTCTGGATTAAAAACCTCTAGATAACTCCAGACACGGCTGCAAACTGGCCCTGCATGGTCTTCTGTGCCCTCTCAAGAGGATCCCGAGTTGCAGTCTTTCGCGCTGGATTGGTAGTTTTCACCTGTTAGTTTTCACCTGTCAGCAAAACAGCAATAAGTGGGTGCTGCAGGTTGTGTGTGCACAGCAGTTCGCTCAATGGTGGCGTCTCTAGCTTGTGGAGAAGACCGTGACCCGGGATTCTCTTCAGAGAGCACGTAAGACCTCATGGCGAAAGCTTGGCCGTGTCTGGAGTTTGTACTGTCATCACCTGTCAGCGGGACAGCAACGAGCGAGGCTACGGTATGCACTCGACAGCTGCTTGACGGCGGCCTTTTTTGCTCGTGGGCTCTGCAGTCATGAAATATGGGCTGGTACACCCATGGGAATACTCCCGTTGAGGTTCCGTTGTATCACATCCGGTGGCCATTACACAAATGCACCTGCAAGGGTGCAATTACGTCCATTCACGTGTTACTGGAATGCCCTGTACGTGCCTGCACCCATGTGAACACAGCACATGCTTCCAAGCATCGCTCCCAGCTGGTTTGTTCGGCAGGGGAAGACAGTACTTCTCTGGGTCCTATACCTGCACCTTGGGTGTGTATCTTTTTCTTCTTGAGCTTTGCAGCCATGAAATACAGGCTGGTGCAACCATGGGGACGCTTCCGTGGGGTTTGTTTCGTGTAGCGTCCAGTGGCATCTGCCAAGGAGTAGTTAAGTCCTTTGATGTCTTCTTCGTCGTCGTCGTTCGCTCAGACAGGAACCTCCGATGCACTGACAAAGGCTGCTGTCTGGGGGAGGCCCTCCAGAGATCTGTAGAATGTCTTCCTCACCGATTGGTAAGCAGGCAGGTTTCTGCTCTCAGGTTAAGGTGTGTTGGACAGTTCTGTAGGAAGTGTTCCATTGTCATTGGGGCTGTACTGCAGGGGCACACTGCAGACTCACCAATGCGGAACCTTGTGAACATGTGATGGTGTAGCCTGGAGTGGCCCGTCCTCAGCCTCACAATGTTTACTTGGTCTGGTCTGGGTAGGAGGTAGTGGGCATCTGTCCGTTGTAATCTGGATGTAGCTGAAGCCATATTTTCCTCTGCTTCTCCTTGATGATCGTCTTGGCCTCTTCATAGGAGATTTGATTTCCTGTTCTCTTGTGACTGCTGTCCTCCTCCCTTCGCCAGTCTGTCTTGACGTCTTAATTGAATGCCCTGATGTGCCTGTACCCAATGTCCACACAGTGCGAAGATGCCTTGCAGGATAGCTCCCGGCTGGTTGGTGCGGTGGTTGAAAATAGTGCTGCTTCCCTGGTTCCCACCAGGATCTCTCTCTCTCTCTCTCTCTCTCTCTCTCTCTCTCTCTCTCTCTCTCTCTCTCTCTCTCTCTCTCTCTCATGTATGAACTGTCACAGTGAAAGAAAATAAGAGTGAAAAAGAGAGCTCTGTGTGTGTGTGTGTGTGTGTGTGTGTGTGTGTGTGTGTGTGTGTGTGTGTGTGTGAGAGTGTGTGTGAGTGTGAGAGAGAGAGAGAGAGAGAGAGTCGGATTCTTTTCCTGTGCGTCAATTCCCACGTGCCATCTACTCTCGTCCCTCCTGGTCCCTCTCCCCTTTCTCCCTCCCTATCCGTTACGGGGCCCTCTTCCCCCTCCCACCCCTTTTCTTTTTTGCTCTCTCTCTCTCTCTCTCTCTCTCTCTCTCTCTCTCTCTCTCTCTCTCTGGGGCTGTAAGATATTGCCACAGGTGTAGGGACGAATCTTGAGGTGCGCGAAGGGCTGAGGATGGATGGGGTTAGGGGGGGGGGGGGGGGGGGGGGGGGGAGACGAAAGGCAGGAGTACGAAGCGTTTGGGTAAAAAGATAAAGCAAGGCATGCGACTGGCAGCACACGTCGCACAACTCTAGGTAAATATTCTGGATTTACTGTAAAGGTCCAGCATTTACAGTTACAGACTGCGTCTGACCCTGAAAGAGTAATGTATTTTATTGCAACCCTTAACCACATTAAAGTTTATCAATTACAGGACCATGAAGGTCGCTCATACTTATTTGTAATTTTTTTTTTTTTTTTTTTTTTTTTTGTACTCGGTGGTAATATGTACGATGCCGACTGCGACTGCCCTTGACTGTTGATCATTCGCCCAGTCTGTGTGACCGAAGTTACGTGACACTTGATGACAGTCACTTACAGAATACATGTTTCACTAGATACATCTGTAAAATCGGAACAATGTTGGAACCTCGTCTTGTCTTGACATTATTTGAAAAAATTTTACAAGATCATTCACAGACTACATGTTTCACTAGATATACATCTGTAAAATCGGAACAATGTTGGAACCTCGTCTTGTCTTGACATTATTTGAAAAAAATTTACAAGATCATTCACAGAACGCGTAAATTATACTAGTTCTAGCCTGCTGCTTGATACTGGTCCTGTCATGTAGAACACGCAAGTTTTCTTTATAACAACTTGAACATAATCGTCTTAGTGTTACCTAACGTTCACATCGTCATTATGTCAGTGAGTCAGTACTCATCAGTAGTGTCGTTTGATATTTCTGTATCAAAATTGTGTCCTCCTGCCCCACCCCTCCCCTCCTCCCTCACCCCCTCCCCATCCCTTTCCCTGAATAAAAAGCAAATTGTAATATT
>JADBJO010000351.1:557500-622500 GCA_016801955.1 Conus betulinus | reverse complement strand
AAGTACAAAAGGACTGCAAGTCGTTTTCAGTGCAACAGGCGCAGCTGCAAACAGTCAGCAAAAACACGGTTAGTGTGAAAGACAAGTCTTGGTTTCAGAATTCCAGCTTGTCATATCGTAAAAAACTTGATCATTATGAAGTGTTATGTTGAAGGTATGGAAACCTTTATCACTATTAGAGAATCTTCAATACCTGAAGAAAATTCCAAAGGAGAGGTGGGCACAGCTATAACATCATCTGAATCTGTTATAGACCTGTATGCAGCTTGCCGTGAGGTTTGTGCCATGTCTATGTTGGAGTTTTCAGCCGAAACAGTGATTGGAGGACAAGGCAAAACAGTTGAGCTGGGAGAATCATGTTTTGAGCGTTTTAAGAATAGAAGTGAAGTGCAAAATCATTGGATGCTTGCTGGTATTTGTCGGGAAACAGATAAAGTATTTCTGGACAAAGTGCCTTTCGGAAATCCTGAAGCAGTCCTGGATGTTCTCCGCAGACACGTGAAGAGTGGATCACACATAATCACTCAGTGTTCACCTGTGATCCAGTGCATGTCCCAGTGTTTTCAAGATGGCTACACTTATTCCACAGGTATTTCAGAAGGACTGCAGCAAACTCCTTCGAGGAAAAAACACAGAAACTAAACACTGGGTGAGCGTCCGGAAGCACTTCCCTTTTGCTCGCATTACTGGTGGCATGTTTGCGCTTCATCTCTCGCTGAACTGTTGTGGAGACGAAAACATAGACAGGATCGTGACCCATTGCGTTCATTCATCGGTGACATCAGGAAATTGTATGAGTTTTGAAGGTATATCAGACAGATGTGGCTTTGATTTATTTTGTTGGAAACAATGATGACTCTGTTCAGGTGCTTTTTGATTCATGGAGTTTCAGTGACAAGTAGTGGGTACAGTATCCCTGTCAAAATTCTGTAGGAAAAATCAGTACTTTGATAGGGAAATAAACAAAAACCATGCAGAGAAAAAAAAAAAAGCAAAACTGGATAGCACAGGACAGTGGCTTCTCTTTGGAGAGAGTAGCTAGAATTTTACACTGCTCTGAGAAATGTTGCTGATGACTGAGCGAAACATTTTTTGCGCCCACATACTATTTACCTTTCCTGTGCATCCTGGGTTACATGTGTTCCAGAGATAACAAGAGAGAGAGAGAGAGATAATGTTAAAGATAATGCTTCTACACCAGGCAACTGCAAGGGCCCATATCAGGGCTGTCACCTGGTTGAAGTCAACTGAACTGAATTTAAGATTTAAGATTTTTAACAAACATACACACACACACTTCTCATTAAAACACAGTTTCTAGTCTTGGATGAAAGATTCTTTTTTACCTGACAGAATATGATTTTTTTTTTTTGTCTGTCGTTTTTTTAGTGTTTGTTCCAAATATTGAAGTAAAAAGGAAATCTGATACCTGTTATCATGCAGTCTTGAAAAAAAACAGTAAAACTTCAGTAATGAAGGGAAGCAGTAATCTTAGGCCTGCTCAAACTCTGTTTTCATATACATAGTATGGCAAAACATAATAGACTTGTGACATGGTGTTGGTTCATAGTTATTTATATATTCATAATTATGTAAACATCAGACTCATTTCTTGGATCATAGCATCGGAACAAATATCATAACAAATATCTTTCAACAGAATGACATCAAAGACTGGTTTCATGACTGAGGGGAATAAATATTGTAATCATGGTGACGCCACAGGCTTGTTTTTATGTGAGATGTTCTGATAATGATTGATGCTTTTGCTGTAGTGGCATCGCAGCCTCATTTAGTGAGGGTGGATCATATTCATGTTTTTACGATAACAGCACCACAGGCACACATTTTTGTGGAGGGGAACTTTTCTTTCTGGAAATGGCAATAAAGTGAGTTGATAGTCCTGTGCATCATTACATCACAGCAGAGGGCTGCATTTTTTACCCCTTATCCTGGTGACACAACAGTTTCATTTTACGGTGGAAGGACATACTTTGCAAATCCTTAAACGATGATTTCTGTTTAAGAGAATTGACTATCTTATGCATACTTAACAATCAACAGAATGAGAAGGTTGTAGGTTTGTACTAATTCATGTAGGTTTCTACTAATTCAAACAAGTACACACTCCTATGCGTACACATTGAAACACAGACATGAACATATGCACACATGTTTCTCTCTCTCTCTCCCTCTCTCTCTCCCCCCTCCCTCCCTCCCTCCCTCCCTCGCACCTCCCTTTCCTCCCATCCCCTTTCTTGTATTCTCATACTCTTATGTTCTCACTGTCTGTCAGTTCGATTAGCACACTACACTTACAATTTTTTGCTTACCAAACATGATATGGATTACAGAACTTAGTAAATTTTGTGTGGATAGTTAGAGTGCAAGGGATTTAAGTATTTTATTTTATGCTTGATCAGTACTTAGAAAAAAAAAAAAAAAAAGACAACAGAGATTTTGTCTGATAGGAGCAGCGATATCCATATTTACCCCCAACAAAAAAGAAGGTAATCTATTGACGGAAAGCTCAACAAAGAATTCAGTAAGCTTCTCTCTGTCAGTAGATTATCCCTCTTACAGGTGTAAACATGGGTATAGTTGTACCATTTGTGCATGATTTGTATGTCGGTCGGCCATTGTTTAAGAAGTTGTAGAGTTGACCATTTCCATGTTTTGGTTTGCAGAGGACGCAGTGAGTGGCATTGTGTATGTACAGTTGCAGAGCGGAACAGCAGCTTTGAACACAGTTGTATTTTCCTGCTTCATCTCCTTTCGCTGCACAATGTCCTCTCAGTCTTTGCGTCCCAAGGTCATTCAACTCTATAAGACGGTGAGTTTGTAACAAAGTCCTTGATACAATCATTTAACGCTGAGATCTGTTCAGATGAGTGTGTGTTCTTCATCTCTGTGCGCATGCTTCTCTATATGAATCCTCCCTATCCAAGGCATGTGTTTAGTATGGTCAGCATAGTACTATACTAGTGCTTGAATCATAACACAGAGCTCTGAATTCATTGACAGATGTGTGTATTTTTAAACTTTATGACTAAAAATACCCTCAAAAAATTTTTGACTGGGTAAATTTCACCCTTTATCACAAGTCATATGTGCGTACATTCACTCTTTATCATCATTGAAGCTTCCATGAAATTGCTTGGTTTGGGTTGTTTTGCACCCAGGCCTTGCTTGTCATGGTGTCTCGCAAGCAATGAACACATAACCGATATATATATACAACCCATGTGATTCACAAATCCCAAGACCTTTTATATACAGTGTTTCTTTGAACACCCAGGCATGAGTTTGTGCCCAGTTTGCGACTTCTTTTAAGCAGCATGTCATACCTTGTCAAACGTGGTGACTCGTTTTTCAGTATTCTTTCAGAGACAGTGGTTGAGGTTGAGAAGTGTTTTTTTATATTTTTTTTAATCAAACAGTTGGAGCATACAGATACACACAGAAAGAGGACAGTGCGCAAAATCAGGCACATGTACAGCATGTCTTGCTCACAAATAAATACCTGTTACACACATACACACACACACACACACACACACACACACACACACACACACACACACACACAAGAAAGAGAAAAGAAATCAAAGCATGAAAATGCAAATCAAGCAAAATACATCTTTACTTAATGAGGTTGAGAAGTGTTTGTGAGGGTTTATGGTTCTCTCTTTCTCTCTGTCTGTTTCTCTGTCTCTCTGTCTGTAATGAGAGAGCAAATTGAAAACTGCTTGGAAATCTACCTCCAACACAGCCTTTATTGATCGACTTGAAATTGGAGAGGAATGGTTTTGTGTGTGTGTGTGTTGTGTGGGGGGGGGGGGGGGGGGGGGGGAATGGGCCTTTCCACAGTCCCAGTACCCATTAAAAGATCTAATTTTAGGATGAAAATACACTTCATCATAATGTCTGAGAGGGATGAGCTTACCCTTTACACTGGAATTTATTGGGAACTCTTTGTCACAGTCCCCAAATCAGGACTATGTGTATCAAGTTTGTTTATTTTTGAGACAGGTACCATAACTGTGAGGCAAGCAGGCAGGCTGTGATATGTTATCCAGCCTAATGATTGTTTCGAATGCATCAACTTCTAAAAATAATATGTAATTTTGTTGACAATTTACCACATATGGGCGGGAAAAAAATTCATTTTGTTACGTGAATTAGACTGGGTTCAGTTCATTGAAATTAAAATGCTATGTGTAGATTGTTTTGGTTATCAGAAAATTGCATTTAGATTATTTTCTAAACTTGGCAAAATCATTTTCTTACAATTTAGAAAAAGGGACATTTCCTAATGCATGTTTTCTTCTACAACGTAGTTTAAAACAGTTTAAACTGGTTATGTTGCAGCTGGTTGTTCCAACACTATATGGTGCCAACATGATTAGAGAGTTGTAACCCTTGACAACACATGGATACTTTGCTGAGTCAGGTGGCCAGTTTAACAATGACTGTTTAGAAACAAATTAATCCTGAAATTGCCTGGGACTCGTTTCTCACTGACAAAAGGAAGGAGAAGGCTAGTTATAAGAACTGGCGGCAAAATCGTCTGACTGACGATTGGCAAGCGAAAAAGGAACGATTAGTCTTCGACAGTTTGTGAATTTTGACATGAATGAAAAGTTTCTACAAACACTGTGCAAATGGCCTGTGATGAATTGCATTTCAGCACTTGTAACCATTTTGTTCCTTTTTTCCAGTTGCTGCACCTTGGCCGGGATTACCCCAAAGGCTACGACTACTTTCGGGCAAAGCTCAAGAACGCGTTTATGAAAAACAAAGATGTTACAGATCCTGAAGAAATTCAGATGCTTTTGGCTCGAGGGGACTACATAATAAAAAGAACTGGAAGCTCTGTACATGTTGCGCAAATACAGGACATTGAAGAAACGGTACTATAGTGAAAACCCAAAGTCGTGATCCGCTACTCCGACAGTGAGAGTGAAGCACATTTGTTTGGATGGATGGTTTCTGTCTGAAAGACTGGAAAATGTTATGATTTCTTTTTCATGTGCATAATTGTAAGCAGCCTGAAGTTATATTGTTAAAGTGATGGGCAGACAGGTATGCTGGTTTGGTTATCTGAGTATGTGCATGTATACAGTTCATATAAGAAGAAAGCATTTGTGAATATAATACATACCTGTTGTTCAGGATTAGAATAACATTTTTTTTTTTTTTACATGCAACGAATGGCACTGATGCCAAACATGAGAGTAGTTTTAGTTTTTTAGACATATTCTTTTAAAAGGTCCGTGTGTTTGGAATATGGTCCTGCGATCACATTATTTCTGGAAAAAAAAATGTCAGTTAATTGTTTTTTTCCATTGCCATAGGACAAAATTACTCAGTCTACAAAATTTGCAAGTGGATTTTTTATTATTTTCCGATTCTGAATTTTCCTAACATTTCAGTCTATACTAGTAAATTTATCCCTTTGAATTGACACACAAACTAATGTAGTTCTATGCAGAAGATATTTCTTTATCATACTTCTACATTAACTGCTACTGTAAAAAAAAAAAATGACTTCCTTATCATTCCTAAATGTCTTGACTGACTGGATGGGGTCGTTGGTTAGTTTTGTTTGTTTCATTTCTGTAAGTGTCTGAAACATTTCAGCAAATCAGTTTCAGGTAAAGCTTCTACAATCCCTTTTTTGTTCTTAGTTGTTGCAAGATGTCAGCTGTAAAACTTATACCAAGTCGGTGTGTACATTTTTCTCAGCATGTGGTAGGGCTAAGGAAAGGTAAACTTGTCAAGTAGCTAGGTATGCCATCTTACAAGAGGAAGTTTGTTATACAAAATCTACGAACCTTTCATGTACGTGTTTATGAATTTAGATATTTCACAACGATGTGACTAGCAACGACCTGTGAAAATAAAGGTAATTCCATGAAACTTTGTTCTCTCTTTCACTTAAATGGCAGATCAAATTAGGTATGCTTTTTTAATTATACAACTTTGATAATTATTTTGGAAATACTTATAATAAAAAGTTATTTCCAGCTGCTGTCAGGCCAAAGCTATTGATGGCCAATACAATCATGTGTACGAATCTGATCACCTTTTTCTTCAGTATTATGTAAGGATGGATCGTTAACATTTGAACCTTGACCAGGAAAGCTGCAGACAAACCAGTTGAAATTGGCAGGGCTCATTTTTCATCTTCTGTTAAAATCTTTATAAAACATTTGCCACAAGGCTTTGATTTTCTATAGCCGGCATCTGACAAGCCTCATCAGCTGGAGGCTTTAATTTCAGTGCTTGCCAGTGACACAGGCCCACAGAGGGTTTTAGTCATGTGCAGTGATGGTACTGTTCATGTCACATCAAGGAAAAATAAGTGTCTGTCTGTGTGGATCATCATACTTTTGATTCCTGTAATTGTCTGCCACATTCATGTTGATGTTGATCATCTTCTCATCATTTATGTTAATGTTGGTTGCCATGTTAATGAACTGTTATCTATCATGATTAGTGTTTTTTTTGTGTGTGTGTGTTTTTGCTGCTGGGTTTTCTGATGCTGCAGTGTGAATACATACTCTGTGTGTGTGTGTGTGTGTGTGTGTGTGTGTGTGTGTGTGTGTGTGTGTGTGTGTGTGTGTGTGGGAGAGAGAGAGAGAAACCAATATGTGTCTGTCCATGTAGGTGTACCCCGACGAAACACATAGATGTTATGTATGTTGGATTTTCATGTAAAGAGGATTCATTTGGTACTTATAAAATCCAAACAACCAGATTACAGGCACCTGCAGTGTTGGTCAGGAAAGCAACTTCCTCTAGAAGACTGATATTTAAACCTTTCTTAGGACACAAAAAAAACCACATATATGATATATTCGTAGTACCATAGAGGTAATGATTTGGACAAGTGAAGGATGTTCGGCTTCCAACAGACCTTTTGACAGAAAAAGAAAAAATTATGTTCATGGATATAAAGTCATGCCATACAGAAGAACTGTGGTAGAGTAGAAAAACTGTGTCCCAATAATGTGCTGTCTGAATGCTCTGGCAGTCAGCCTGTGTACATACACTCGCATTCACAAATGTCAGGTTAATGAATGTATTTCATTGTGTGAGAGGATCCTGTGTATGACCCTTGTAAACCTCTCACCTTGCTGGCAGCCACACTGGGAAAAAGGAGGCATCAGTGGTAATAACTTAACATGGCAGGAGGAGATGCCCACATGAATTGTTTTAACAGTTGAAAGTAGACTACCGGGTCTAACTTGTATCAAAGACAAGGGTTCAGACCAAAGACAGGTGTTCTGTTTACAATGTGTGGGATGTCCTGATGCTTTGAATCGCTTGAAACTTGAAAACATTCTCTACTCTTAAGTCACAGAGAATGGGACATTTTCCAACTCATTATCTCTAGTTTTGGAGTTTATTATGTAATTTTGTTTTCCCTGTGTTCAACTTTTCTGAAGCAGTTTCACAAGTTCAAGCATATGTCTGCATTCACCTGTGCTTGTTTGCATACGAGTGCATTGATTAAACTACGCTTCTGAATGCTTTGACAGGGTGTATTTGCATGATATTTGAAAGACCTGGTTTTTAAATATGATGCAAGGTGTGTCAGTTTTCTCTTTCTGCATGAGTAGTTGGTAAATTCCAGATACTGTTCTTGAAGATGGCATTAGAATTTAAAACGGACATAATTCAGCGCTTGCCAGCGTCACACTGAGCACTAGTTACGTTTACGTTTTCTGCATGAATGACGAGACATGCACTGACACCTGTAAAAGTCCTCTCACTTCAGACTGCCCACCCTGAAGTCATTCTCTTTTCCTGGAGCTCTTGTCTGCGTCTGTACCAGATTTGTCTTCCAGGCAAGATTACCTCCAAATTCTTTCCAAGCGGCACCCATATATGCTGATGTTAGCAGACCTAGGCTGAATTATGAATGATTGTGATATTGTACCTGATATTAAGTCACCCAAAACAGACCCATTGGACATTGTACAGGGCCTTTAAAAACCAAAATATGTAAACTTTCATAATTCACTTGGCTTGCCTGATGTGCTCTCTCTCTCTCTCTCTCTGTTTCTGTCTCATTCTCTCTTTACCATGTAAAGGTGTTCTAATCTTTTGTCTTCAAAATATAAAATGATATTATCATTATGTTTGCTATGTCTGTTTTTTTTTTTTACCTCCATTTGTTTTTGTTTTTTGTTTTCATTTTTTATTTCCCATTATGTTGTACTATATTAACTTACTTGAATAAAAAAAAGAAAAAGAAAAAAAGAAAAAGAAAAAAAAATTACCTCCAAATTTTAAGACTCAATTTTTAGATGGCTTTTAAGTCACGTTCAGACAGTAATTATGTTCATGACTGCTATAAACAGGGGCTGAAATAGCCCAGTGGTAGAGCGCCAGACTCGTAATCTTGGTGATACTGATTTTGCGGGTTCGAATCTCTGACGGGCCATTTTGGTACAGAGGTTTTTTTTTCCCTCAGAGTTAACATTGGTTCCGACTCCATTTCCCTTATGGTCCTTCTAATGAGACTATAAACCGAAATTTCTGTGTGTAAAAACGCACGTACATCTTGCACACAAATTGCAACACCAACTTATGGAAGAGAAGGCCAGTTTGGCCGTTGGTATGGATGACACATTACACATAGCATGTACCTTCCCTGAAGTTGGAGTATCACTGCCTTAATGGCAGGATAAAAAAATGGTTATACACACAAAACTTCTCTCCCTTTGTTGGATAGATGGGAGTAATTCTTGCCTGTCTATACAGAGAGTGTTCACAGGAGTATCAGCCTGCGTACGCAGAAAAAAAAAGGGAAAAAAAACTGCTCTAAAACGGCCACACTACATGTGCAAACGGCCAGTGCCCTGTTCAGATTGATAGGTGAGAACTTAAACTCTGATGTTCTCATATTCAATGGATGGTTTTGTTAAACAAGGCAAAGATTTAGTTTTTTGCAAATATGTAATATTCTACACTTGTTAATGGACCTTTGCTTCCTGTATGTCAGTATGTATGTGCCTTGCAGGGTGTCCAAGCTCAGATCTCCTCTGTTCTCTAAACCTGGCATTTCTAATATTTGAAGAGAGTGCCTTCCAGATCTTTGCACAAGGTCATGTGTTTTTAAACTTGATTTTTTTGTGGTTTTGATTTGTTGTCAAGCAGTTTCATCCATGGTTTACTTTTCTTTTTCCTTTTATTTTATTTTTTAATAAGGATTTCTAGAGGTCGTTATTAAGAGGTTCCCATTGTAGTGGCTTGGTTTATGTGTGTGTGTGTGTCTATTGGTAACAACACTTATCATACAGGCTTCTTGGCTTCATAGTTTTTTTCCCCCTAATAATTTATGAGTTTTTAGATGTTATGGGGAAGGAACATGCTTGTTCCTTTCAGTTCTTAACTATGCAAAGTGCATCTAGGTGTAGATTTTTTTTTCAGTTTTCTTTTCTTTGCATTAATGATAAACACCTAAAGGATGGAACAGACTCAAATCATATGATTCTCTCATCTGTTCAGAGTAAAAAGGGTTGAAACTTGTCATTTATTTTGGAAGCTAAAAATCAGGAAGTATGCACAAAAGATGAAATTAAGGAAAGACAGTGAAACTTTGTCATTGTAATGGTCATTGAAGAGCAGTTTGATTTGTTGTTAAAATCTAGCAGTGATTCAGGGCATGCAGAGCCCCTGTTTATTCTGGATGCTTAACAGGCACTACAATAAATTGATGAAAATGGAGAGATACTGAACGATGTTTTCGTAGTGGTATTCCATGGCCATTTTGAACTGTTGGTAAAATTAGCAAAGTTGTGCAAGACATGCTTTTAGGAGCACTTGAAAATGGTCACAGTATTTAATTCTTTGAAGCGCAGTGTGAAATCTAAAACTGCGTAAGCTCACCAGGAAAGGATGATTACGAAGGAAATGGACATCAGAGCACAATGTGGACACACACTGTGGCACCACGGACTTGATGTTCACAAGCATCAGTGGTGTTCAAGAGAAATGCCCTGTACCATTTAAAACCTGTATTCAGCTCAGTCTTTGCAAGCAGCTTTTTGAAGAAAATTGAGGAAAAAAAACAAACAAGTCAGAATTGGCATAATTTTCAGAACATGCAGAGCTTTTTTTTTTTTTCCAACATGTGTTCAGAACATACAGAGTGTTTTTCCATCATACCCAGTTCATTATGTTGCAAAACAGCAGCATGTATATATAAATGTGTGCATGTGAGGTTTACTGAAGAAAGGTTGGTTGGTTGGTTGGTTTTGGCTTGAAATAAAAATCATCACCATTTTTTTTCAAAACGGAACAGCTAAGCAAGCTGTAGGGCAAAACCTTCCCTACATACACCTGATATTTTGGGGCCACATGTGGATCTGCAGCGATCCATGCTTTTTGTACAGGAACGAAGCCTAGCCATACATCTTGGGTCTCCAGTGACACAGGGTTTTCTGAAGAATTAATTAAAGCCTCATGGTGGTTTGTTGTTTGTTTGACGAAAACAAAAAGTATTTGGGTCAGATGTGAGGCTACGCTTTACTGACAGAGTCATTAATGTTTATAGAGATAGTTCAAAGACTGACTAGATCATCAAGTGAAATTAATTAATGCGACATATAGCGAAGGATGAAATGGATTGAAAAGTTTTAGTAGTTACAAAATCATGTTGTACATGTATTTTGGAAAGTGCTTTTATGTGTAGTTTTATCATCATTGTTAGTCCAGCTTACATAAAAAAAAAAAGAAAAACCCACTCCATCATGAAGAAATTTAAAAAATGCACTTTGTGGATTTCGTTGTGCTGGAAGTGGGCAAGTTGTTGAAGAACACTAAGCTGGGGCTGTGGTTTTTGAAACACTGTCATACCTCACAGGCCGTAGTTTGTAAAATGTGCTATGTCTTATCACCATTTTCTTTTTAACTGAAGAAAGAATTTTTGTTTTGAGAATAGCTGTTAAATCTACAGTTCCGTAGTCGACTTGTTTTCATATTTTATTTTATTTGAAATCTAATTTGCGTATTTTTTCTAAAGTATTTAATAGTTCAACATGTACATCTCATGGAGCAAAGTTAGTGAAGGATGGAAGTTGATTAAAGAAATATATGAAAAAATCAGTAATTTGAGTGTACTGGTGAGAGTGATGTATGCATCATTTAATGATTAGAAAAGCTCAAATCCAGGTAGACTATGAGTAACTGACCCACAGTTTGTAGAATTACAAGTACTGCCCTTTCCCTTGCACACACAGTTAAAAAAGGGGGTGTTGAATCATCTTCCACATTGCCTAAGTGGCATTCCTCTGACACCATTCATTCAGACACCGCTGTGCACAGCTACATCCAGGCTATGCTGTCACAGTCTGCATCAACAGTCCACGGGGAACTTTCAATAGCAGATCACTACCCAAGAAGACAGCATTGCAGCCAAGTCATTTCTGTGTTCAGTGGACCTGTTGTAATCTTATACACAAACGCATGAAAGTTAAATAGTGAATAAACTTGGGAAATTTTGTGCCTGCATCATATTAAAAGTGCCACGCAACAAAGGAAAATGGAGCAGACTTGGAAAACATTGAACAACGGAACAGGAAGAATAGAAAAAAAGTGGGGCTGTTCAAAAGTATCGAAGAAAGAGGAAATGCTTGCACAGAATTTCCTGAATGTGAAGATACAGTTTACACTGAAAGGCACCCTGGCATTTTTGCGGGTGAAACTCGTCCCTCAGTCATTTTAGCTGCACGCAAGTTTTAATACAAAACCCACGTTCTCCCTCATCAGGAAACTGGAGGACATTTCACAAAATTGTTATGATGTTCATGTCATGAAAATATCATTTTAAAAGCAACCAACCCAACCATCAACTTGACTTGAGCCTACCCTTTTTTCCCATGTACACTGAAAAATCTACACTTTCAATTTCCTCTTTTGCTGCTAATTAAAACACCTGTGGGGGCCAGAAGACCTCAGTTGGTAGAGCGCTGGACTCATGATCCTGGGGTTGCAGGTTCGAGTTTCGGTACAAGGGTATTTTTCCCTCAGAGTTAACATTGGTTCGACTCCATTCCCCGTACAGTCCTTCGAATGACACTATAAACAGAGGTTCCGTATGTAAACGCACGCACAACATCTTGCACACACGTAAAATCCCATCACACCAACTTTGGAAGAGAAGGCCAGTTTGGCCGTTGGTATGGATAAGATGTTGCACATAGCATGCACCTTCCCTGAAGATGGAGTATGGCTGCCTTGATGGCGGGATAAAAAAAATGGTCGTACACACAAAACACCACTGTCTGTCTATACAGGCAGTGTCTGCAGGAGTATCGGCCTGCGTATGCAGAAAGACAAAAAACGGTGACCCCATTACTTATTAATAAACTGACAACGAGGAATATCACAATTCCTTGTACCAGCACAGAAGGAAACGACAGCTAGTCACTCTCTTTGATAACAGTCCAGGAATAGAACAAACTGCCTTGCGGACATAGTAATGCACTGCATTTCCTGTTTGTGTTGCGATGATGAAAGCTGGCCACACTAACGTGCTTCATTCAGATCCAGTGCCTATTTTTTTTAAGCAAATTCCAGAGTACAGTCCAATCACATTATACCCTGAGGAAAAGAAAGAAAATGAGTGTGAAATAATGCCCAGAATATCTATGTGTGATGAAAGGTAACTAAGAAGGGAGAATACGCTCAGCTTTCATATCGTGGTTAATATGACGCTGAAATCTCAACAGATCAAATGGTTCACGGATTCAGTATATTCATTGACTGAAAATACAAAATCATCTAAATTACTTAAAATTGTCAAAGCTTTATAATTTGGATATGTCTTTAAGTGAGATGCGCACGCCCACACACACACACTTTTTACCATGTCAAACATGCCAAAGTGTTTCGGCAAAGTTACTTCTAAACAGTCACAAAAGAAAAAATAAAGAACAGAAGTACTTTACCACTTTGAACATTTATTGTCACTCCAAAACAAAAAAAACATCTTTTCTTGGCCCTTGCTGACTTTTCTCTCTGTGTGTGTGTGTGTGTGTGTGTGTGAAATTTTAGGCACAGAAACGATGTTTAGGTGTGCATGATAGCATGAACAGCTGAACAGAGAAATAAACAAATGATTTATCTGAGTGCTTAAGAATAACTGTGCCTACATATTTAGAGATATCCAGTAAGAAGAACAGACATATTCTTCTATGTATGCAGGCTGATACTCCTGCAGACATCCCCTATAGACAGGCAAGTATAAGACCCATCTGCCCAACAAAGGGAGTGGAGTTTTGTGTGTATGACTATTTTTTATCCTGCCGTTAAACCAGCCATACTTCAACTTAGGGGAGGGTGCATGCTATGTGTAATGTGTCATCCATACCAACGGCCAAACTGGCCTTCTCTTCCGAAAGTTGGTGATGGGATTTTACGTGTGTGCAAGATGTTCTGCATGCGTTCACACACGGAACCTCGGTTTATAGTCTCATTGGAAGGACTGTTTGGGAAATGGAGTCAGAACCAATGTTAACTCCAAGGAAAAATCCCCCTGTACCGAAACGGCCCGGCAGAGATTCGAAACTGCAACCCCAAGAGATTACGAGTCTGGCGCTCTACCACTGAGCAATTCCGGCCCACAGAAGACATGAAATGAAACAGCTGAACTTCATACCATTACTGCAGTGCCATTCCAACAGCTTCTCCACAGGTACATTACCCATGAGTGCATGCATGGTCTTATAGTCTTGCCAGTAACTGAGATATTAGTGGCGCATGTCAAAATAAAAAAATGTCCACATCAAACCATGGTTTAATCTCACTGAACATTTCCTGTGGGCAGTGGTCTGCCCGAGACTCAATCAGCTTGCCTGAATTCAGGTGTCAGGAATGTCCACATGCACCCAAGATTACTATGTATTTACTCAGAAGATATACAATGGGGAAAAAAATCATCAACATTTTGGTCATAGACTGTCTCCAGAGCTGATATCATCAAATGAAAGACAAATAAATATAGATAATGACCTATAAAAACACACACACCTCTTTAAATATGTATTCATACGTTCATGTTTTATACCTCATTATTTGTATGTATTTATTTGTCTTTCATTTCATGTCATCAGTCCAGAAGATGGTCTATGACTGAAATGATGATTTCTGTTTGTTTTTTTCCTATTGTACATCTTCTGAACATCCTCAAAGGTAGTTTGTATTGGTGAAACAGAAGATCAGCAGTCAAAAATCATTTTTAACATGTATTTGGTTCATTTTCAAAATTAGAATAAAAATGTCCCTTAACCCCTCTACTGTCACACAGACACTCCCCATCTTCCCTCCCAGCCACCCCCAAACCACCACCTCCTCCCCACACAAGCCTTTATCATTATAGCCCAGCCAACCACACATCCTTTTCAGGGCAGTCAAACTCATACAGGAAAAAAATTCACATTCTGCACAGGTCAGATCAATAAACAAGATTATATCCTAAAAAAAAAAAAAAAAAGAAGCAAACAAAAAAAACGTTAAAAAAAACGATTACAACCTTTAAAAAAAAAAAACTTAAAAAAAATTATCCTACAAAAGAAACAAACAAAAAACATTTAAAAAATTACATCCAAAAAAAAAAAGAAACAAACAACAAAAGCTGTTAAAAAATATTATATATCCTAAAAAAAGAAACGAACAACAAAAGCAGTTAACAACATGACAGCTAAGCAACTGACACCCTGAGGCATACAAAACTTGGATGTGCTGGGAGTGCCAGGCATTCCACTCAATTTCTTCTTCCCCAATTTCACAAATATTGTGAGAGAAAAAAAAATGATAAAGAACCACTTGAATGTCACTAATAAATCAATAAATACCGATGCCATATGGGCAGACAGACTGCAGAATGGACAGCTTGTGTCCCCCCTGGACATTGTGTACACTTTTCATCACCTGCTCACAATTTTAAAACAACAACAACAACAAAATCCAACATGTCATGAAATGCAATTAGGCAAAATGTAAAAAGAACTTCAAGTACAATGACAGGAGAGTGGTCCAGAAAGGCAGAAAGAAACAGTAGATGACAGAGATGAAAGACAGAAGTTTCTTGAAGGCAGAATCACAGACGATGACAAAAAAAGCTGCTAGCACAGATTTTTCCAAAGGCAGGGGAACTCCTGTACTGAAAGAACTCCTCGCATCCCGCTAGGATACCCCACCCCCACCACTTCCAAGAAATCAAAATGTATTGTTATGAGTGCTTCATATAACCCTTACAACTTCCACTCCCAGTCCAGCCCTGCGAAAAAAGCAAAAGCTGAGTAGAACTTTCACTGATGAGTAATCAATATCCAAACTTGCTGGAACAATGAAATCACACAACAGGATTTATGTTTGATGAGTCAATGGTTTTATACAATTCTGTTTGAAGTAAAGAACAAATCAATGCAATCCACTCTTTAACAGGACTTCCACAAAATTTACAGCTATCAAGTCTTTCTTGCAATAAGCTGCATACA
This sequence comes from Conus betulinus, assembly GCA_016801955.1. NCBI lineage: Eukaryota > Metazoa > Mollusca > Gastropoda > Neogastropoda > Conidae > Conus > Conus betulinus. The sequence continues at coordinate 606,985 of JADBJO010000351.1, read as the reverse complement.
GACAGCTAGTCATCATCATCACGAGCACGGATGTTTCGTCCTGATCCCTTTGCGGCTTTTGAAACCAGACTGGCCTGTGTCTTCCGTTGTAGAGGAAGAGGAAGACCCCGCTGTCTCTTCCCCATCATCTGCTCCACGTCTGTCTCTGTGTCTGATGCAGCCAACGTCACAGCAGATGATGATTTGTTGTGTTTGTCAGGTTTATCTGCATCATGGTTTTCCGTACCTGGTCTTTGTTGGATTTATCAGTCCTAGCTCGCTTAGCAAAAGAGATTGCTCCTTTTGAGCAAGCTGCAGACCCCACATCAAAAGGCTCCTGTTCATCCATACCCATCTCTTCTTCTTCTGCTTTGAGTTTTCGACGTTCATCCAAAAACGCTAGAGCAGCCTGAGTGTTGGCTTTGTCTGACATGTCTGATCCTTTGACATCGTCTAAGGAATAATGGGTCCAGGTTTGCGGCCTCTTCCCATGGTCTGGCACCCGACCGTGCTTACCTCGGAATCTTCCTGGCGGCCTTCCTGCAGGTCTTCTGAACTGGGGTTCTTGCCTGGGGGGTTGCCTTCCATCTGCCTGCCTCTCATGTTTCCTTTCATTTCTGGGCAAATGGCCAGAACCCCCTTGTTTGTCTGAATCAACGTGTGACCCACTACCTCCTGATGATGCATCACCTCGAACCGTCAGGCAGTCTCCGCCTTGCCACATAGCATCATTGTCTTTTTCTTTCTCTCCTCTCAAGTCAGCAAACTCTTCCAGATCTGTTCTGTTCCTTTCATGAGAGATGTGTTGGCGTTCTAAATCATCAAGCTGACCAAAGATGTTAGTACTACGTCCTTCAAAGCTGCTGCCTGCATTTCTCAATGCAAAGGTGTGTCTCCAGCCATCTTTTTTTCTTCACGTATAGATGGCATGGTTGACTACTTTAGCTGCCAGACCTGCTCAAACAAACAAATCAGTGTTGCATTTATTGTGACCAACCTTTCTTTTTATTTTCATTCAAAGAAAATTAATACCAATGCTAATTCAGTCATTTTGCTTCAAAATCATGGCTGTTATCCTTACTTAAATGTTAATTTCATCGACACACATACACATGCAACACACATAATTTGAGTGTGATATTAACCTTAGCACTAACACATGTATGTACACTGCATACATACATGGATGAATGCAAAGATGCGGACACATAACTTTTTTCCCGTCTGAACAACAAAATCTATCAATGATCTGGTCTATGATGTATCAACTCTTTTACAGGTTCCCAACCGTTGAGCAGCCCCGTGTGCAGACTGACCAAATGATAAGTCAGATCTAACAGTTGCAATATGTTCACTTTGCGGTAACTGTATATTTGGTAATGCAAGGAGGTGGCAAATATTTGGCTCTGACCCTAGAGACAGTAGGACATTGATCGTGACATACTTTTTTGTCTGGAAAATCTGAATGTTAGTTCACTTGCCCAGACACCCATAACTGCTGGATCAGGCTCCACAGCTCCAGGTCATAAAGATCTTACTGAAGAAGCACACTGTCTGATGTCTGAAATTGTTCAAATGGTATGCATGATGGACAGTTGAAGCCAGGGAAAGTGAAGCGGTTTGCCCCAGGACAGTCCCCTGGGAGACTCTGGAGCCTGTGGCAGCTCCACCTGTTGCTGGGGACTGCTGAGGCAAGTCAAACTACCACACCTGTCAAAATTATGTGGTGTTGTGTGGTCTGCCCTAGAATGCAAGAACATGGTAGCGAATCTGTGATGTCTGCTAAAATCACAAGATGGCTAACAGAGTGTTTATTTACTGCATTTGCCACTGGCCATAGCTTGTAAGACTTTGACATGATACAGTATAAGACCCAAACTATTAGTAGTCATATCGTCCGCTACTTAGGGTTTGTTGTTCAGAGAATAACACATATTCCAGGTGCAAAGTGAGGCAACTGCAGGCAGAAATCTAAACAAATTTGAAAAGCTAGTGATAATGCGCCGCAAAAAAAAAGCATAGACAAATGAATCACAAGACAAAACATGACGTGTTTCGACCTCTTAGTTTCTCTTCAGGCAAGATACTTAACACTCACGACAACAAAATGAATAAGCAATCACTTATCTTCATCCAATTTAACTATTATGCAATCAGCAATTGACAGATGAAATTGGGTACTTTTCATTTGAGATCAACATCTAAATGAGTGCCACTTTTCCTTTAACCTTCACTATGCTTCCTTGTTTACTCCAGTACCCACCCACATGAAAAAGTCATTAACTCTCAGGAACCATTAGAACTAACCTGACGAATCCTTCAAAAACACAGTCTGTTCCTAGTTAGCAAATTTTGATCATTATGTACCAAAAGGAAAAGGAATAATCAGTTTTATATATACACACTATACACATCCTACTTGTGGGTTTTGGTTGATCCATACTTTAAAGAGTCATAACCTGATACTGCAATGCATTAAGTATGGATCCAGGTGGACCAAACACTGTCCATGAATTATAAAATCTTGATGTATCTTTGACAAGTATAGGACCATCAGGACCTGCTGTATCTGAATAAGGAAACACACACTAAAAAGACAGTAAAGCCTATGTAAAATGCATAGATATTGGGGTACCCACAGATTCAGATGATTATTAATTTACACTGAGTGGCTATCAGCAAATACCTTTCAAAAATACTGTACTAGTAAGTGAATGGTCAGTGGGATACACACTGCACAAAACTGGACAGCTGTTGCAACCGCATCATCACTGAGTGGGTTCCAATGCCATTGTTATTCAGCAGAAAAAGCAATCTCCAAGGTCTAAACAATACTCTTCAGGATGAGGTTGACCATAAGTAGAATACTGCTGGGACTAATTGTGAATTTGTGAAGGGGATGGAAAGTAGAGTGGATGCGAGTGTTTGGGAAAGATGGAAGAGTGCTGGGGGCAGATGAATCACTACAAAACTGGTCGGTCGCACTGCACAGCACTTTGTAAATCCTTCCCATGGACATAGCTGTATATGTATAAAATGCTAACATCTGCATCTATGAGAATCCATAATCCTCACTTTTGTTGTTTTTTTTTTTTGTTTTTTTTGTTCTTGTTATTTTTTCACGGAATGTCTACAATCTTATTGATGGGTCCAGCATCTATTACAGCATCAGATTCTAGCTGCTTGATGGAGCATACTTGTTGCTTTGATGGTGTGTGTCAACATTTATGGAGAGGAAAGATGGAATGAGGGATGGGGGATGAGATGAGTAAAAGATAAATGGTGACGAATGATGTGGCATGACAGGAATGATAAAAATACGTTAGTGGGAAGAGGGTAAAACTGGTAACTGTAATATAATAAGGCAAATGTTCCCAGCAGAGATAGTTTCACTACCTTAAATTCACCGATGGTAAGAGGTAAAAAACAAAAAGTGGTTTGGTCTACTGACTGCAACTGGGAAACAACACCGGACATACTGCATTGGGAACTGGTTTGTATGGATTGTTGATGGCAACCTTTCCATAGTGGAATGCAATGGTTACCAGCCTCACAAAACGCATGGCTGAGACATTTCAATGCAATCATCATCCTCTTAAACTATTTTGGCAAACTGCAGTTTAGGGGCCTCAAAATTTCAACAATCACTTGCCTTCAAACATTATTTCTCTTCATGGTTTTTTTTGTGTGTTTTTTTTTTTTTTTTTTTTTTTGTCTTCGTTTAATCAGTACAGTGATCACAGTCAAAACAAGACTATTTTATCACTTTTGGAGGGGGGGATATGCGTTACAAGCATCCATCTATAAACCAAAAATTGCAGATTCTTAGCCCTTTTCCTGCCCCCCCCCAAAATTCATGTAAGTTTAAACAGTAAGCTTTTACGTTTACACTCGGCAGCTGAACCACTGGACTAGATCAAAAAGTATTTCAGCAAGGAAACATCCCAGATGACAAATAAACACACACTTGCTTCTCTCAGTCTCACCACTGTTTTGGTCCAAGGCTTGGATAGAAAGCTCATTTTAAAAAGAAAATAATCTGGTGTAAGTTTAGATTGGGGACTCTAGCACTGTTATTGCAATATAATTCCTCCACCTGTTTTGTGATGATGATTTACCACAAAGTAAATGGCACTGCAATGCTGGCTCTTTCCCATCCTCCCACTGTTCTTCTTTCTTACCTGTCCACCTTTGATTCTGACACTAAAATGTTCATGTTATTCATGTGATCCTAGACTGGAGAGACATGATCTGTGCTGCGTAAGCCTCACCACATTATCTTCCAGTCTCAAACTATTTCTGATGGGCAAAGTCCTACTTCTCTCTATGTGAATGCTTACTAGTGACATATAGGTCTATAGCCAACGGTGGTATCCTAAATTTGACACCCCCCCCCCCCCCCCACACACACTTTTTTTTTTTTTTTTTTCTTCTTGTCGCTACACAGCCAATGTGACCGACTGAACTACAGCTTTGCCGGGGATCTCGCCGATTTCTCCCATCCTGCAAATTTCATGTTTAAGTTTTCTTAACCTGCAAAGTGCAAGATAATTTCACATTTATTCTAATTGTTTACTTTAAAATCAGCTGGCCCATCGACCGCAAAGCTCAGGATCGTAGCCTCATTGAAGCATTTGGTGATTGGGGAAGGGAGAAGGATAAGCATCCGGGGGAGTGTTCATTTACAAAATCATGCTTTTTTTGTTTAATTTCCCTCACTGATATATAAAAAAATTGGCATCAAATCAGAAAAGCAGTCCGAAATAAAAGAAGTGACCCAATTACACATACTTCCAGTATGAAAATTATGCTTTTCATTTTACAAGTCCAGGATGACATTTTTACGGCAATCGTTCGCCGAGTCGACTTCCTGAAGACGCAGCCGGGAAAAAGACCATTGTTTTACGGTGCTAGAAGTGGAAAGTTTCCAAACAAACAATGAGTGGTGGAGTTTATGGAGGCGGTGAGTATTGTGCACTGCGGTAAAGGATGATTTGAATAAACTGATTACATATGTCGCCAGTTTACACACAGTTTTCTTTCATGAAATAAAAGTTTAAACCACATTTAATTGTTGAGTGTGTCAGCTTGAAATTCGGCGTGGACATAGTAGCACGATGCAGCACTATTTATATAGAATCAGAACTTGAAGTTGTCACCCAACGGAAGGATCAAACGTTACCTTTCCTTTCTGGTCAAGCCAGTTGCTATCACACAGAAGGCTGTCACCAGTCTAAGGCATCACCATTTAATGCGTCTTTGAAAATCTGCGGCAGCCGGTAGGAATGTCGCGTGCGACGAAAAGAAAAGTACATAATCAAAAGTGTTTTAGTAAACACAAACTGTTTTAAACAGATAGATTAAATTACTTAAATTTGCACTCTTTAAAAGGTAGACGTATTAGAGGGAATTTGATTGAAGTGTTCAAAATATTTCACCAACAAACGACATACAGTGGGACTATTTTTTTGAAGCTGCTAAAACAGATAGAACAAGAAATTCGGAAGGTAAGATATTTGTTAAGCAGTGTCATACTAATATGGGGAGATTCACATTCAGTAATAGAGTTATTGCTAACTGGAACAATTTGCCAATTGCACTTAAATTTGCTAAAAAAAAATACTAATGTTTTTAAGAATTTGCTGGACGAAGACTTGAACTTTAAAGTACAGTTTAGAAGCTTTGATGAATAAGCAGGAAAATTTATTTAGCATGCATTTCAACCCAGTTTTAAAAGTATAATAACAAGAGGGAACATTAAAGGCTTAACGGCCTATGTATAAATTAGGTCCCTACCACTACTGTCAGATGAAGATAAGGCAAATACTCTAAATGATTTCTATGTCAGATGAAGATAAGGCAAATACTCTAAATGATTTCTTTTCTAGTGTGTTCACAAAAGAAGATACCAGTAATGTTTCTATCTTGGAAGTTTGTTCAAGGTCCAGTGGAGTTACCGTAACTGATATGTGTATTACACCCAGTGCAGTCAGAGAGAGGCTTAAAATACATAAACCCTAACAAATCTTGTGGACCTGATATGATCCCTGCAAGAGTTCTTAAGGAGTCATATAATGAGATAGCATTACCTTTTAGTATTTTATTCAACAAGTCAATTGAATCAGGTGTTGTACCTATGGATTGGAAGTCTGCAAATGTAATAGCTTTATTTTAAAAAGGTACTAGGACAGATTCTGGAAATTATAGGCCTGTTAGTCTTACATGAATTGTATGTAACTTTTGTAAGATTATGGAATCTATTATATATGGGATGTGATCGTAGATCATATGACCTTGAACCATTTATACACAGAATGCCAGCATGGTTTCCGTAAACATCAGTCTTGCTTAACACAACTTTTACTTGTCATGGAGGATTTAACAAAACATTTTAGATAATGGCAATGATGTAGATATACTTTATTTAGACTTTTAAAAGGCTTCGATTCTGTACCCCATGAGAGGCTTTTAGTGAAATTAGCATATGGAATTACAGGTAGAGTGCATGCATGATAAGGGATTTCTTAACTAAGAGACAGCACAGAGTCATAGTAGGAAGTTCATATTCAGATTTACGGAAGTTCTAAGTGGTATACCACAAGGGAGTATTTTGGGTCCTATATTATTTACAATATTTATAAATGATTTTGCCAAATTCGGTGGAAGGTACTTGCAAAATATTTGCAGACGATACAAAAAATTTACAATACAACTTATAATCATGACATGTTATAAAATGATATTGATAATTTATCTGAATGGTCTACCACATGGAACTTGCATTTTAATGCAGAAAAGTGCAATGTGTTACGTGTTGGGACGTAAGAACCCAAGATACCAATACACAATGCTAAACAGTAATACTGGTGAGCGTGCAGATATTTCAACATGTGATTATGAAAAAGATTTTGGTGTTACTTCCATTCTGGCCTGGTATTCGATAAGCATATTCAAAACTCTATAAATAAAGCTAACAAAATGATTGGTATAATTAAACGTACTTTTATTCACATAGATAAAGATATTTTTACAAAACTATACAAGGCTTTCGTTAGACCACATTTGGAATATGGCAACACAATTTGGTATCCTTGATTAAAGAGGCAGTCTGCTGCTCTAGAAAGAGTACAAAGAAGAGCAACAAAGCTTGTAAAGAATATACAGATCTTCCCTATGAAGGTAGGTTAAAAGCTCGTGGACTGCCTACCCTGAAAACAAGACGAGTGAGGGGCAATTTTGATTCAAGTCTATAAAATATTTGATTGTGTCGACAATATTCCTATTTCAAATTTTTTTACTGCATCAAGAGTTGAGAATACCAGAAATAGTGTGGATAAAATTTATCATGAATATTGTCGCACTAACCTAAGGAAATTTTCTTTCAGTAACAGAGTAACAAATCTTTGGAATGAATTACACCTAACATTAAACGTGCACAAAATAACTAACCTTTCAAAAGCTCTATCGATGATAGTGTATTATGGAAGACTATTTATTTTTTGAATATGATAAATAAAGACTTGAGCGAGTAAAAGACCAGACCATATAAAGATGAGAAAACTATGGAAGGGACATGTAAAGCCAGTTCTGGCTAAAATTGCAGATGCAATTGACCCTACGAAACCTGAACCTGAACCTACTACTACGACTACTGCTACCACTAAACACCATCAACAGAAAGAGCAGAGATGTGTCCCCAAAGATGGTGCAAAAATTTTGCAATCGGATTTCAGAGAAGAAAGTGAAGAAACTTTTGAGTGATTATATGAATGCCTAGTGAAACTCATAGGAATCTGATTTTACAACGTACAGTCATGTTACCAAGGCTGAGATCACAATAGTGACAGGAGGTTGGGTTACAAAGTTTATCACATCCCCTCTTATCCACTACTTTATTCCTTCAAACACAATTCAGAACATTCAAAACTTCATTGAGCTTGGGTGAGAATATTCTGGTGAGATTATTCTGATGTCTTGCCTCTCCCCTGTCAGTTGCCAAACAGGGCTCTTATGTATCTGATGTAACCAGAAGAGAGAAGGTAAGGTGAGGATGCTGTCATACATTTCTTGCTTTACCATTACCTTTCTTGCTGAGTGCTTTTGATTGGAATATAAATGATACTGAGTAATTGATAATCTTACGTGGTCATTTTTACATTGTGATGTGAATTTCCAGTTGTAGCTGACTTTAGTGTAACAGTTGGGTATATGTTTTGGAACTCATGATCATGGCTTGGCAGTTCAAGCCCTTTTGTCAGAAATATGCACAGATTGAGTCAAAGTGGTTAAATATGCATTCATACTTCCCAAAGACAATAACTGAGTGGAACGATAACATCGTCACCAAAAGTCAGTTGACAGTTTCAAGTCGGCTCTGGCAAAAGCCAGAAGCCGATAATATCATCGCGCTGCGCACCCTCACCGTCGCGCCTATGCCGGTAAATGGATATTTTAGCGACGTACTAATCCAGATCCAGCATGCTTGCGCATGAGATAAGGTATGACACTGCATGATGGAGAAAGAGTTGGTAGCAACAGCTTTTTACCAGCTTGCTTTTATTAAAAATGTACATGTTAAAATGAGAATAGATGCATGGCATAGTATCATGGACGGTACAGTCCTGGCTAAGTTGAGTTGGTGACTGGTAACAGACACAACGGTAAAGAAATAAATAAACTATAAAGTGCTCTCTCTATTTTTTTTTTTTTTTTGATTATACTGGCCCTGTGCCTTAATTTGGGACATGCCAATTTAAACAAGAGTTGTGTACAGACCAGTACATTCAAAGCAAATGATAATTTTATTTTAGATGAACAGGTGTGTATCACTCTGTGATGTATGTAAGTCGGGGTTTTGTTTGTATGTTTGTTTGTTTTTGGTGTTGTTGTTTGTTTTTTTTAACCTCATTCTGCGTTTTTAAAGATTTGATTTAATTTCAGTATACTGTTTTGACTTTTTGTCAGATATTTTTTCAAGGATTTGTGACTGTTCATGTGTGCTTGTGTATGTTTTTTGGGCGTTTCCTCCTGAACCCTGTATAAAAGAAAATGTATTAAACTTGACAGACATACCCAGCCACCCACTTACCCTGGAACATGCACTTTTTTTTCAAACACAACTGGAGATGATGTTTTTGTTTTTTTTTTGTGTGTACAGATGAAGTGGGGGCTTTGGTGTTTGACATTGCTCTTACTCTTTCAGAGCTGGCTATGCTGGAGAAGATACACCAAAGGTATTGAGTGTGTTCTGTAATTTATGTGATCCTTCCTTTTAGTTTACTTTGAAGTGTTTTTCAGGATTAACTTTGTATAAAAGTGTTGGCAGATTTGGCTGTTTCTTATTGTTGAATTTGAGAAAGAAATTTAGAAAAAAAAAAATGAATGCTTTTTATATGGATAGTTTTGTCTACAGGTGCTTTTTTAGTTGTTTTATGAAATTGTGTTGATGAAATATATTTGATACATTTGTGTGTTCTGTGTTATGAAATGATGTTGAATATCCCCTCATGCGTTTTTTTCATGCACTATGTTGGGTATTTGAAGTAGAATGCTTCCTTTGATTTTTAGAGTACATTTGAACAGTACTTGTCACAGCTCATTGGTTAGGATGAATACACATTCTGTTATCAAAAGGACTTCTTGTTGTTTCAGAATATCTCGATTCTTGTGCAGAAAGTTTACAGGACTTGATTGTGGGTTATAACTTAGGAATGAATAATTGTTATTGAAATGTGTGGAGGAAGAAGAAGTGTTTTTTTTTTGTTTTTTTTTTTTGTTTTTTGTAATGTTCTTTTTATTCGTTTAAAATCTATTTTATGAACCCTTAAAGAAGGGCTTGTTTAAAACAAAATACTAGAAAGACTCAAAATTTAGTTGTCTAAATAAAAATGGAATTGATATCAAGTTGTCTTAATAGGAATGGGGGAAAAATCAGGCATTGCATTGTATGTAGAGGTGATAATGAGAGCCTTCCCCGGGGATCTCAAAACAAACCATAGTTGTTTTTTTTTTTTTTAAACTAACAATAACATATAGATCTCGAAACGCACTGCTGTACCTCGAAATGCAGTACATTTTATGTGCTTTATAACTCATACATATAACACAGGAAAATCAAGTTACATGGACATTTTATTTCAGATAAGTTCATGATACTGCAATTTGCATACACTGTTTTGACTGCAAGTAAAATTTCCGTGTTCCTTAGGCATTCAGTTCAGAACTTGGCAGCTGGCATTTTGATTTTACCTGGAGTTGATGCCATGATCAGTAATACTTACCTTTGATGACTAATGTTTCTAACCCTGCTGCACGAAACAATGACTTAAGAAAGTTGAAAATCAGAGTGTTAAAATCTTGACAAACAGATCAGCTTTGGAAAAGTCTCTTTTGTTGTAATTGCTGTTGACAAACAACAACCATGCTTGGATCTTGTTATTTGTGTCCATTGTAACAGTCATGCATCTAGTTTAAAGCAGATGGCTAAATTTTCACACTTGATCAACTTCAGATACTGATTTGCTTTTATGCTAATTCAAATTGTCTCCCTTGAAAGCTGTTGTTGATTTTAGTTTCGTGTCATTGACTTTTTTCTTCTTTTAATTCTTTTTTTAAGTTTTAAAGTTGCATTGGTTAGAGTGAGCAGTAAATTTAGATTTGTTGTGATTTGGAACACAAGACTTCATTATATTTGAAGTATATTCACCGCTGATTACTGTCGGCCATGGCAGTCTCAAGTGCTTATGATTTTAGGTGTGGAAAATCTGCAGAACTTGTCAATTGCAGAATTGCTGTTTCATGTGCCAGCATTCAGATCTGATCCGGTTTTCTCAGCACCATTTAAGCATTATAGTGTTGATAGAAGGGAGGATGGATGGGATGGGGGGTTAATTGGCGAGGGAATCAACATAACGGACAGATTCAGCATGTTTCAATTTTGTTACAAGATAAATTTTCTAAAGGCTATACAGAATCACAGAATAAAACTGGAAGTGAACTTTTGCTGAATTTCAGGCGGAGATACCAACTCATGTTGGGGTTGTGGAGGAAATTGAGAGTGCCATGGAAACGGAAGGAGGGGATGCCCCACCTCAGCCAGAAAGGAAATATCTGATCGACACAGTGTATATGAAACACCCCCGTAAAAAACATGAACCTGGTCAGTTTTCTCAAGGATGGCATGGGTAAGTAACTGTTGATCATTACTTCATGTTTGATGTAATGGTTATAATGCAGCTTAAGAGATGATATATGTGCTTTAGGTACAAACCCACCATATGTTTTTTGTCGATTATTTTAAATTTTAATTTTTAAGGGAAATTCTGTTTTGACCTCAGATACAGATACTGACATACAGACATGGACACACACACACACACACACACACACACACACACACACACACACACACACACACACACACACACACACACATGCATGCATGCCCACACACACACACACACATGCATGCCCACACACACATGCATGCACGCATGCATGCATGCACACACATGCACACACACACACACACACAGACTTACACACACACACACACACACACACACACACACACACACACACACACACACACACACACACACACACACACACAGGGGCATGCATGCTTACATACATGCAAATGTACACAAATGCAAGGACCAAGGTTTGTGTATTATTTTTTTGTGTAGATTTGTAGAATAGAGCTAAAATGACATTCTGATCTGCAAAATCCTGGAAAATGTGCAGCAATATATACATTTTCTTTGTAAATCTAATTTGTATTACTCATCAGAACTTAAACATAGAAAGTGTGTCTTCCAGACTAAACCAGAAATCCAGAACAGGAAAAATGTTGGGGCTTTTTTTTTTTTTTTTTTTTCTCTGGATCAGTCAGATTACCTTTAAGTATCATCTGGATTGGAAAGATTTTGTAGATTGTTAATTCTGAATCCCAGAAATGTGGGTGAAACCTGTGTTCTATTTGTTGCCATCTTCCTGTGAAACTTTATGTGTTACGTAGGCTGATACTCTTGCGGACACTCCCTGTATAGACAGGCAAGGATTAATCCCATCTACCCAACAAAGGGAGTGGAGTTTTGTGTGTATGACCGTTTTTTATCCTGCCATTAAGGCAGCCATATTCTAACTTCAGGGAAGGTGCATGCTATGTGTAATATGTTATCCATACCAACGCCAAACTGGCCTTTTTTTCCAAAAGTTGGTGGTGGGATTTTACATGTGTGCTAGATGTTATGTGTGCGTTCACACACACGGAACCTTGGTTTTTATAGTCTCATTGGAAGGACTGTATGGGAAATGGAGTCAGAACCAATGTTAACTCCAAGGGAAAAAAAAAACGCTGTACTGAAATGACCCAGCAGAGATTCAAACCTGCAACCCCAGATCACCAAGATCATGAGTCCGGTGCTCTACCACTGAGCTATTCCGGCCCTGATGTGGTTTAACATAATAGAATTTGAAATAAATCTCCTGAAACAAATTTTTCTGGCTTTCCAATAAGTTAAGATAATGTTGCTTATAGCCCAGCCGACCGCAAAGGGCCATATGGCTTTCCAGTAAGGTCTTACATCCGACTGTACAGTGACAGTTGGCCCTCTGCAGTCAGCTGAGCCATAAACACGGCATGAACTGAATGCATAGGAGGAGAGAGAGAGAGAAAAGTATGACATTAGCATCTTCAAACAGTAATATAAAAGCATATGCAAAATTGCTTAAAAAGGGAACAGCTGGCAAACTCGCCAAAAAGGGAACAGCTAGCAGCAAACTCGCATCCATGGGGTCAGACAGTTAAATTCAGCTTCAGCAGGAAAATAAAACTGTTCATTTCTAAAGCCATTGATCCAGTAAAGGTAAAAGGTAAAGTGATCATCAGCCTTGCAGAGTTTAGGGAGGTACGGGAAGGCATCTTCAAACATTTTTGCAGCCAGATCAGCAAGATTATGAGTGTAGTTTTTTTCTTTTCTCTGTTAGCTCAGTACTGCTCTCCTAGAAGAGACTTTTTTAAATGATAAGAAAAGTTAATCAATCTGTCATATTGTGTGTATCATCAAACCTTAACAGTAGGGTTAAAAACGATCTTTTTTTTTTTCAGCTGACAGTTAATGTAACCACACAAAAGCATCCTTAGTTTATCCATGTAAGAAAAGTGAAATTATCCAAATGAGTCAAAAGTTTTTCACAATGTTGAGGTGCCAGAATATTATTTTCATATGGTGTCTTTTATGTGATAATTATCAGGATTGCTAGGATGGCCAAAATTCAATTTCAGGATTGCCAGACTGGCCACATTTCAGTTTCAGGATCCGGGGACTGTATCCTACTTGCATCTCTGCATATGAGCTTGCAGAATTCTGGGTTTACAGGTGTCACGGCAAATGTGTTATCTGCCAAGCCTGTATTCTGTGTTATAGTGTGTTCTTAATCAATCTTTAGTTTATGATGTCAGTCTTACTTTTTGCCTATAATGTTTATCCATCCTTTTGTTGAAAACAAATGTGTCCGTTATTGGGAAGTACTTGAATGAATGGGATGTTTCTTTGTCAGTTTTTTTTTTTTTTTCAGCATTCATGTAAGTGAAAAATATATATCATTAAAGTGAAAATATATCATTAAAGTGAAAATATCATTAAAGTGAAAAATATATCATTAAAGTGAAAAAATTATCATTAAAGTGAAAAATGGATCATTTCAGTGCAGACCCAGTATGTTGGTTTGGTAACACATCAGCGCTATATTGATTTCAAAATCATTTCACAAGGATTTTGTGCTTTGTAAATTCCCTTTCAGCCTTACAGATTTACATATTTTTGTTTAATTGTCAGCAATAAATATTGGTTTGATCAAATCTTAAATAAATGTTAGCGAACCGCCCAGAGAAACGTGGACAAACGAGTCACAAGACAAAACACAATGCATTTCGACCTCATAGGTCTTCTTCAGGTGATACACAAACGAATAACGCCTTCTTCCTTGCGCTGAACTCTGAAGCAATCTGAAGCGATCAAAGCTAAGTGAATTTTCGTTATTTTATTCGTTTGTGTCTCACCTGAAGAAGACCTGAAAGGTCGAAACGCATTGTGTTGTTGTCTTTTGACTCATTTGTCCATGTTTCTCTGGTCGGTTCGCTGACATTTATTTAAGATTTGTTTAGATTTCCGCCTGCAGTCATCTCACTTCGCAACTAGATCTATTGGTTTGATAGTTTTTCTTTCTGTGATTGAAAAAAGAAAAGTAGAAATGAATCTTAAAGTGTGTATCCTTTCCGTAATCAACTAAACACCAAGTGTGAAAAGTTTCCGAATGAAAGAAATTCAGATTCTTAGAAAAAAAAACTGGATATGTTTTTAAAACTGTCCATCATGGTCTTTTTTTTTTTTTTTTTTTTTTTGAATGCAGTGGTGACCTAGATACTGATTCTACAGTAGCTTAGAACTTGTCTGAACTGAAAGATTGAATGCCTTCATTACTGTGAAAAGATTGGTCAGATCCATCAGGCATTATTCAGGATAACAATTTTTGTGTCCAAAAGATGGAAAATTCATTTTCAACAGGGACAGCAACCATACATACGCCAGGACAATACACACACACACACACACACACACACACACACACACACACACACACACACACACAAGGCATAAACAATGTTATGTGTATGTTTTTGACCTGCAGTGGAAGACTGGGACATGTTTGAGAAGGTGATGGACTATGTGTACAACCGCAGCATCAAGTCAGAGTCATGTCTTCATCCGCTGCTGATGTCAGAACCTGCGGTAAGTTTAACATGTTTCTTTTGGCCATTGTGTGCTCATAGGAAATGGGTTGCAGAGGAAATTTTAATTTCAACAGAATTTTGCATTCATAAAACATATTTTTGTACAACCTAACTGTCGTGCTTTTTGTTACACACACACACACACACACACACACACACACACACACACACACACACACACACACACACACACACACATGTACCATTATTCGTTAGTAATAAAAATGGGAATGTTTTTTTTAAAAAAAATTTTTAAGCAAAATGCATGTAATTGTATGCATTATTTCAGTATCATTGTCATTGAAATTATTGTTTTTATTGTGGTGATAGTTGCTGTGGCATTTACTGTAATTTCTGAGCTGGAAACTTACCTTTTTCTCTAAACTCTCTAAATCCTGTGGTGACTGCGGCAGCATGTTCATGGATTTGTTGTTTCAGTCTTTCGATTCTGTTTTAAGTTCATCGTAGAGTCATTTTCTCCTTCTCTTCAGTTGATCTGACAAATGACAACCGACATTTGCTGAAAAAGGATTGGACCACTTTTCACACAAAGAATGATTCATGCATGAAGGACACGAAAATGAACTTGTTTTAATGATAGCTGAATATTATAATTGCTTGATCATTCGTCAGCACCACATGATCAAGTAAAAACGCAGAAGTTGAAAAGCCCAAGCATATGACGCGGGTTTCAAATTGAAAACTATTAATAGGGTTTATCAAAAAGGGCAACCGCACAGCAGCTCAGGTTGATGGTTTGACAGTGGCAATTATAAAGAGCAACAAACATTTTTCACTGCATAAAATTGTTGCAGTTCACAGTTATTGACCCTGTCAAAAAAGAGGACATAGGCAGGAGAGCAGACAACACAGAAATAACAGCGTGCGCGAGCAGCATGAAGGCAGAAGTACCAAAGGACCATAGACAGCATGGCTGACATCCATGAAGAGTTCTTTTTTTTTTTCGTCTCACGCTGAAATGAGTCCTTTGGTGATTTTTAGTGTCGCTGAGAACGTTGATGAAAAAAAAAAAAATAGCTGTTTTTTTTTTTTCTGTTATTGTATGCGTTGCCCTTGGCTGGTTGCCAGTTCATGATAGTGGTACTCTCTAAATACACACGCTTTGTTTACATTGTGTTTGCCATTTTGTGAGGACTTTTTTTTATTTATTTGCTGCTTGCAGCTAATCGGTTAGTTGCAGCGTTTTTTTTTTTTTTTCTGACTTAAAAAGGAAAAAAAAATGACGAGTGCAGCATGTATAATTGTGTGACTTATAGCCAGGAAATTAGTGTACATTATCTTGTCATTCTGCTTATATAATAGGAACAAAAGTAAGTGGACATTGTAGAAACAGTATTGATAATTGAGCCAGTGCACATTGCTGGAGCTGACAATTAACAACACTGAAACTGATGTTCATGTTCTCACTTTTGATAAACTGAAAGGTGTTTCTTTCCCTTCATTAACAATTTAAATGATTCATACCCTTAGTAGTATAGGGAAGGTTCATACTTGAAAAAATATGTAACAACACTAATATTCATCAAAACAATGCAGTTTTGTTTGAATGTGCAAAGTTTGTTAGTAAATGCAGATTAACATAACTTGATTACAAAGTACAGTGGCTCAGTGCTGCTCGCATTGACAGAGGCTCGATTCCTATCCTTTAGAAAATGCTAGCCTTTTCAGGATACAGAGAATTCACCTAATTTCTCCTCTAATCATTTAGATATTTCATTGGCCAGAGTGCAGACCAACGCAGAAGGATAATGAGATGCTTAAAAAAGAAAAAGAATACACTATTGATCAAAGTGAAGCTGAAGCATTTACAGTTTCAGTTCTGAGATAATGATTACCTTAGTGTATCTTCAACTAGTCTGTGTAGTTGTAGATTCTTTGGCAAAATCCAGTATCCATTCAATTGCTTTGATTTTTAATGCATTCGTACTTGTTTATGCTTTTTGTGTGTGTGTTCATGATTCCTTATCTCGGTACATAAAAATGTCTTTTTTTTTCTATTGTGTGTGAAATGTGGAATATTTTATGTTAATCATGTTGATAACAAGGTTAACAAAGATACGAGTGATGATTTCATTCGATGTCATGATTGTCTGTCACAGTGGAACACCAAGGCAAAGCGAGAAAAAGTGACGGAGATCATGTTTGAAAAATACAACATTCCTGCCTTCTTCCTCTGCAAAAACTCAGTGCTTTCTGCGTATCCTTTTTTTTCATTTTTTTTTTTTCATTGATCTGTTTTATACACTGTTTCGTTTATTTATTTCATTGTCTTTCCAGAAAATCTGCTGCACTTTTTTATGTATTCGTCATCGATATATTTATACGCGATTCCATGTATTTATTTCAATATTTTTCATTGTCTTTCCAGGAAATCTTCTGCACTTTTTTATGTGTTAGTCATCGATATATTTATACGCGATTCCATCTATTTATTTCAATATTTTTCATTGTCTTCCCAGAAAATCTGCTGCACTTTTTTATGTGTTAGTCATCGATATATTTAGACACGATTCCATCTGTTTATTTCAATATATTTTCATTGTCTTTCCAGAAAATCTGCTGCACTTTTTTATGTGTTAGTCATCAACGTATTCATACACCATTCCATTTATTTATTTCATTGTTTTCCTGACAGTCTGCTGCCAGCCTCTGCCCCCCACACACACTTTCCCAGCTGTCTGTATCATCAGGAGTTGCCTCCCTGCTTATGTTTCTGGTGATCTTCCACTCCATTTGTATCAGAGATCAGATTTAACAGAATAACAAAGATGGTTGGGCATGATCACATTTGGGATTTTTCTGGGTTTTGATTCTGCAGTCTCAAATCAACACGCCCCCATAGGGGAAAGAGTACAAGGTCTACAGAACACGTTCCAAGCTTGCTTTTACAACATCGTCTGTTGATGCTGTCTTTGAAGAAGCCTGAAATCTGTGTGCCAGGATTGCAGGGGTTAGTTGAATACTTCCAGCTGCATTGTGCAGTTCAGCCTGTTTGATTTGTAAGTGGGTTTCAAAGATGGTGATTTGACCACACAAAAAAAGGGTCAGAAACATTTCATGGTATAGGGTCATGATTAAGATCCTTTAACACAAATTGAGTCTAAATTTGAAATGTTCTGTGCTGTGTGTGTGTGTGTGTGTGTGTGTGTGTGTGTGTGTGTGTGTGTGTGATTCCTTTACGATCAGAGTGAAGTCTTTCCAGTCAGGCAATATATGCTAATAATGTGCAGTGTTAAAAGTATATCCTCTCCAGAATGCATCTTTTGAACTATTTCAAGCTTACAGACTTGAAAAGAGTTTTTCATTTGAAAGTGTTACGTAACCTGTTGCCAGTTCAAAGGTTAGAAAACAGCCTATCCATAATCTATATGTTTATTATATATAACCTTTATCTGTAATCTATCATTTGATAGATCATCAGATCGTTTGACTTATTTCTTCTGAAGTGGAACGTCACTGCATTTTAAGTCTGACCGATTTCATTATGATATGTTTATTGATAATCTCGTGCATTTTGGTCATTTCGAGTAATGTATGTGAATCATTGAAAATTGTAACAATGAAACCAGTCATTTCAATGGAAACAGCATTCTCTCTTCCAACTCATCTGTACACCACTCTCTCTGTTTCACATGATAGCTGAAAAAAAATTGTGCTCAGTGTAATAATAACAGTAGAATAAATAATGAGGACAGCAGTGGGAAAAGAATAAAAGAGTTTCAGATAAAGCTGTGTATTATCCACGAGCAGATCTGTAGGAATGGCCAGACTTTCCAGTAACAAATGAAAATGTGGCAACCTTCTTCAGAGAAAAAATTGAACTGATCTTGCTCATTTGTGCCAGTGCCAGCAACTAAAGCTTGTGACCTGAATATGGAAGGAATTTCAGAGCTCTACATTTGCACGCCTCTGATCTGAAGATGATCTGTGCGCAACTAGTTTTGACATGTCCAGTTTGGCATGGCCGATGTGGAAAATAAGTTGCTGAAGCAAAAATCACAATAATGCATTAGCAAATATTGTCATCAGTAGAGTACTTTGAAGGTTATGACTTGTACATATTCAATGAGAACAAACACCTTTGGGCAAAACTGTAATAACTCGGCAGTGTAGTGTCTGCTCTTGTAGGTTTCCTCACAAAAAAGAATTTAATGTGTGTAGGTCTCTATGGACTGTGAACATTCTGTGATCTTGTGTATGCATGAGGAAACGATAATACATGACAAGAGATAAGCTAATGTCACTGAGAGAGAACAGAAGATAGGCTAACCAACCAACCAACAAACAAAAAAAGAAGAAAGAGATATTTTTTAAAGACATAACTACAGCAATGACTCACATTGATATGTATAGTAGATTTTCTAATTTATGTTGGAACGGAAGTTTTTTTTCCTGGGATCTGGTTCACATGATGGCCCTTAACTTTCAGCTTTGCTAACGGCCGTTCCACGGCTCTTATTCTGGACAGTGGTGCTACCCACACTTCTGCAGTTCCAGTCTACGATGGCTATGTTCTGACACAAGGTCTGCTCATTGGGTTGTTGTTTGTTTTTTGATATAAGTAGCTTTAAGTGATTTGATAAACCACTTTCTTTTTTAATTCAAATAAGTTTAAAGGTTTGAATTTAAACTTGTCTCTGGTCTGTCATCCTTATTCATCTTTACAAAATGCTTTCCCTTTTTTTTTTTTTCCCTTCGTTTCTTTTGTAACATTTGAGACATTGTTGTCTTGATCGTACTAATTGTGTAATTTTGGAAAAGAGGATCAATAAGCAGACTGTTTTCCTGTTGAGAGTGAATTTGGAAGTGTATTTCTGCCTAGATGTGTGTATGTCTGTGATTGTCATCATACATTGGATTGTGAGTTTTTTTTTTTTTTCAGAAAAAGAAATGCTTTCTTGACAGTTCATTAATACTTTTTATTTTTTTTATTTTTTTTTTTAAGGTATTGTGAAGTCGCCACTAGCCGGTGATTTCATAGCAAGGGAAATTGGTCAGTTAATGGAAGAATTGAACATTGAGGTTGTGCCTCCCTACCTCATCAACAGCAAGGTGAGTTTGGGGACTTTCCTTTTGTTACATTTTTTTTTTTTCGGGTATGTGTGCTGAGTTAATTTTCTTGGCTCGGTGCATTGTCTATTTTTTTTCTAAAATTTGTAACTGATCAGTTTAGGATTTAAATTGATGCTTAATATTTTCAACAAAGTTTTGCGTGACTACTTTTAAAGACTGTTTCCTATAACCAGTGATATTTTGAAATGTGTTAGATAAATGTGACCCTGCAAGCAAAAAGATTATAGATTAATGGATTAGGGTTAATTTGAAGAGTCTTTTGTCTTCTTTTGCTCATAGCTTCTGAGGTTCTGTTTCATGGTGCATGTATGATAATTTTACCTATCAGGAAACATATATCTGTGCAAAGGATATTAAATTTCACCTATCCCAGCAGTTTTTTCTTTTAAAAAAAAAAAAGAAGAAGGAAGAAATCTTAATGAAAAGATTATGTTTGTTGATCCAAAGGTTTTTCTTTTTTTTTTTTAAGGTTAAAATAAGCTGGATTTTAAAGAGAGAGAGAATGTGCGTGCGTGTGTGCGCTACCTGTTCATCTTTCACTAGCACTAAAATTTCTTGCTACTGCTGTGGCTGCAGGAGGTGGTAGGAGACAAAGTGCCTCCCAAATGGAAGAAGAAAGAGAACATTGATGTCACCAAGTCATTTCACAACTATATGGAGAAGGTATTGTTTCTCAGTCTGTCTCTCTCGCTCTGTCTTTCTCCTCCTAATATGCCTGTGGAATGATTCATCGATCATTTCCTTCCACCTTGCATTTGATATTTGTGTATTTACTACATGTTTTGGTTCTGTGTCTTGTGTTTCATTGAGTTTGGCTTGTTTCAAATGTTATTTATTCATTCTAGGGTATTTATTGAATGATGACATCACCGATTTGTGTGACATTCTGAACTCTTTGAACAATATTTATTGTGAACAGTATGTGTAACACTGGGCCAGAATGTCCGTCATTTCCTTATGTATTGAAATGAAATCTGTAATGATTACATTCACCTGTATTGAGTAAATGAGGATATGTACTAGGTGAATAGTGTTGTTCACATAATGGAATCTGTGAAGTGATCATACTGGATGAGAAACAGGATATCGATGTTTGCATCGTAAGATGGATGACAACATCAAAATGAATTTTGTATGAAATCATTGAAATAAGGAGATGGGACACAAGAAAAGTAGATGGTACTTGTTACAAGTAAGATGGTGTTCCCCCCCCCCCCCCCCCCCCCCCCTTTTTTTTTTAAAATAATGTTTTGTCTTTTTTTCATGATTTTATTTTTCTTTGTGTGTGTGTGTATTCAAAAGTGGTGGAGTTGATAGCGGTGATGTCTTTACATTTTCTCTCTGTAGTTTCTTTCTCGTTTGCTTTCTTCACTGATTATCATATTGTGTGTTGACATGTTCACCACATTCATGAAGATTGTGAAAGCTGTTGTCATATAATAAAGGTCTGTTTCAGGACGTGTTCCAAGACTTTGCAGCCTCCATTCTGCAAGTACCTGACGCTCCCTATGATTCAAGGTATGGAAGATGTGGTGATGGTTTGTGTCCCATAAAGTTTGATCATGACTAAGCTTAGTTCATATGTTGGTGAGTCATTGTGTTTAATGCTCAGTGTGTTTTGAACATGTAAAGACTGTTTTGTGATAGAAGTTTCAAGTGGAATAGATAAAAATGTGCGCTTTGCCAAAGGGAAGTAACACACGTGAAAGAGCGGATAACCCAGAACATATCAGAATTCTTTTTCTTTCTTTCTTTCTGCGTGTGCAGGCTGATAGTCCTGTGGACACTGCCTGTATAGACAGGCAGTGGATTTTTGTGTTTTATGACCCTTTTTTTATCCTGCCATTAAGACAACCATACTCACTCCATCTTGGGGAAGGTACATGCTATGTGTAACGTGTCATCCATACCAACGGCCAAATTGGCCTTCTCTTCCGAAAGTTGGTGATTGGATTCTACGTGTGTGCAAGATGTTGTGCATGCATTCACACACAGAACCTCGGTTTATAGTCTCATTCGAAGGAGTGTATGGGGAATGGAGTCAGAACCAATGTTAACTCTGAGGGAAAAAAATCCCCCTGTACCAAAATTTGAACCCGCAACCCCAGGATCAGGAGTCTGGCGCTCTACCAACTGAGCTATTCGGGCCCCCATTTTAGTATTCTAATTCTTCGAGACTGTTCTCTCAGTATCGCAGACAGTTGAGACTGTTCTTTCATTATTTCAGACACAGGTTTAAGCCCTTTGAATTTGGTTTCTCTGAAGTAAAATGTCCCCAGATTTTCAGACAATTTTTGTAGCTTTAGCTTCACTGTGGATGTGCGTGATTCCTATTGTACCACAATGATGAAATTTGGCAGATGAGATCAGAAGGCTCTGTTACATGAACTCGCACGTTGTCTATCTGACGAAGTAGAAATATGCTGTTATATGCAAATATTACTAAATGCATCATAGTTTACAGCGACAGCTTGATCACAGTGAAAAAAAGTATACAGTTGGGAGTATGATGCTGTTGATTCATGGGTCACTGTAGTAGGGATTTGTTGACAAGTAGCTCAGTAAACATGGCATACACTTCATTTCTGTCAGTATTCAAACTGATCAAAAGTAGTTCATTGTGTCACTTTTTTGTACGACATTTGATTTCTGATGAGAGCAGATCAGATGTGCTCTTGCAGCTTGATCATGTACTTTCCTGTCATTTCATCGGCAGTTTAACTCTTTCATTCCTACTTTTCTATGAACCATTACTTCATCTCATTTCTAGATTATGATACGAGTATTCCCTTCATCCTGGATTTAGGAAAGAAAAAAAAAAGTCTAAAGTGAGAACTGACACGTATGCAGTAGCAAACCGGCCAGAATAGAGCGGCGACCACTTTCCACTGCTGTAGGGGCTGTCTGGCATCCATTCCATTCGTAAATATTGCCGTGCGAGCGACCCGGTCATGACGTGTACCGATGACATGACTTCTGAAGTTCAAAGCGCTTACCACGAAAACCAGTTTTCTGGGCTGTAGGAAGGAAAGGAGGGATTTTCTGTTGCCCGGTTTTCCAGGCTGCAGGAAGGAAGGGTAGGTATTCTGCAAACCAGAAAATCGGGTTGTGGGGATGAAAGAGTGAAAAGAAGAAAAAAAGAATAGTGGTAAAACTGGAAAGAAATAATCCAGTTGGTAGTAATTTCTTGGAATGACTGTTGGTCCTGTGAGTTTGTCAAGTCAGTTACCACTGTAGGTTGTGTAGCTAGTTTCCATGTCTGTAAGTGCACGGAGAGCAGAATATTTCGTGGATTACTACTGGCATCCTTTTTTTCCCCTGTGCAGTATCACCTTTGTCAGGATCAGAGACTTCTTGTTCTCCTGTCTCAAGTTTTCCAGTTTCTTGTAGCATATTTTTTTCCAGTTTATTGTGGACATAATCATCCATTTTAGCAGACCTTATCGTACTCACAGTTTAGTATGGAGATGGTGTCAGCATCCCAAAGTAGTGCTAGCCTCCACTGAACTATATTGGGGAACCTTTTTAAATGTGCCATGCTTCCCAGTTGAAGAGCACAAGGTCAGTATGTGATGTAAAAATGCTGCACACATTTTCCCAGCTCCTCAAGGTGTGAAATCAAACAAAGAAGTAAATCTCGGCTACTCTTTGGTATAGTTGCTAAAGGGTGAAAGGATACCTATTGTATGTGGACTGACACACTAAAATATGGTATATAGCATTTCAAGCTGCAGAAACATCAATTAATTAATAGTAATGAAAAAAAAAAATTGATGTTGAAAGAATGGAAGAAAATGTTATAGTCTTGCATGAAGATGCTTGTCATCTCAAGGACACAGTCCTTTGAATGACTGTGGTGGTTTTAGTCCGATCCCTTGAATTGATTGTTCGTTGGTTTTGATTTGATGACGGGAAACTTTGAATGACGTCTGTCTTGTTGTGACAGTGTGGTGGACTCCATGCCTGCTGTTCATTACGAGTTTCCCAACGGCTATAATCAGGACTTTGGCAGTGAACGATTCAAGGTCTGCGAGGGTCTGTTTGATCCGTCCATTATCAAGGTAGATTCTGCCTCTGCCTTCTGTCTGTCTCTCTCTGTCTCTCTCTCTCTCTCTCTCTCTCTCTCTCTCTCTCTCTCTCCCCCCCCCCCCCCCCCCTCTCCCCCCCCCCCCCCCCCCCCCATTCCTTCCCTTACCATATACCTTCCTCTGAAATGAGAGTTCTCTTATCCGCTTTTTGCAACAGTCCTCACAGATAACGGGCAAACAGATTGTATTCAGGGGGAACCATGCTGAATTTTCAATCTGCTGATCCACACAAAAGATTCTGCACAACATTGGCAAGCACGCTTCGGGTCAAGTATTCTGTCTGTAAAGATTGAGAAATCTTGTCATCTCAAAAAAGGTTTGTCAGCTTGCAAGGCAGAACTCATAGTAGTAATGATGGCTTTGTCTTTGATTAATTAATTCATTATTAATTTGCTCTGCGTTTTATGTTGTGTAGACTTCAAATCCATTTTGTTCTCTATTCATCAATATTTCATGAATTTAATGTTATTTTTTTTAAATCAGACATTTAATCCTTTGCACTGAAATGAAAAGAAAGTGAACATTAATATTTATTTGTGCTTGATTTCTTTGCATTGTGGGATTATTTGTAAGGAACATCGTCTTATGATATGAAATGGGATGAAAAATAAAAAAGATGTTAAATTTGCTTTGTTGGTATGAAAGGAAGTCTGCATTTTTGGCAGCATTTTTTCCATTAAGCCTCATATAAATTCGTGTTATGAAATGTACGAGGTCCCAACAAGGTTATCAAAAGTTATTTTCAGATCCTCTGTGTACAAAATATTACTTAAGAATCTGCTGTCATGTAATGCAGGTAGACAGGTGAGCACGTTTTACATCATATTGCACAAATAAGACTTTTTTTTCACATGAACAGTTGTTGCTTGTTTAGATGTTAAGTCATTCTGGCACAATTTGTATGTCAAAATGTTCTCTTTCTAGTTGGCCAGTCATATTTGACTTAGCCCAGTTGGTCATTTCTTTTAGATTCTTCCCCTTCCCCTAACCCCCCATTTCATAGCTACCAACCCTCCCAATCTCTGGAAATTTCCAAAATTTGGAGAAAAAAAAACTCCCAAATATAGAGAACAAATTTTTTTTTCAAAAAGTAGGGTGGGATAATAAGGTATTGCAGATAAAGCCCAAATGGTGTTATGTAGATGTTGTCAGTGTATGTATGAAAATGTACTTTCTTTTTGAAGTCTACATTTGTCTACTGAAACAGGAAGGAGGGAGAACTGCTTTCAGTCAAAAGCTGAACTGCCCCCTCGTCACCCACCCCTCTCCGTTCACCCCTGGTTCCCAAATTTTGGCTCCGGAAGTATGGCAGCTATGCCACTACCTACCCCCTTCACCTTCACCTCCCTTTTTCCATTCATTCTCATTATTTTTGTTGTTTGTGTGTATGTTCTGTCGATAATTATTGATCTATCAGCTATACAGTGATGTTTGAATTAATTTAGAATTCAGAATCATCAACACAGAGAAACACAGTGTAAATGAATGAAGCAGCTGATAGATTTGAGTCTGCTTGTGATATGAATATTCAGATCAAATGAAATAAAGTACAGGCTTGATCATTAATTGTAAGCGTACATCCCAGTCTGTTAAAAAACAGATTAGGTGACATGTAATTTGGACTAAGGTATGGTTGAACCTTTGGTGATTTTAGACAAATTATTAGAGTTCGAAGTATTCTAAGCTGTTTAAAGCCCACCCCCCCCCCCCCCCACCCCCCAAAAAAAAAAAGACACAAAAAAAGGGCATTTTAATGTCACATCCATGAAAATTGCAAACAGTGATCTCCACATTTTGTTCACAAAATTGTATTGGATTGAAGAGGGGTGGGGGGTGATAAAGAAGGATGGGGGAGGAAGGAGGGTGAGGGGGGAGGAATTACCTCTGGCATACAAAAGTACATGGAAAAGTATTGTTTATTTCTGTGCAGAACTCTGTAGATTTATCCTATGTGTCTGGAGTGATGATAAAGAATTGTGTGTGATTGTCTATTAGGAAGCTCAGGGCAACTCCATGCTGGGCGTTGGGCATGTGGTGACCACCAGTGTTGGAATGTGCGACATAGACATCAGACCTGTGAGTACTTGGGGACTGGTGCCTTCGCATGTTGGGTGTGTGAATATTTTGTGTCTGCTGTCTTTGGTGTGAGTGGAGCCAGATTGTCAGATGTTAGTTCATGAGTGTGTCCTCATGACATAGTAATATGTATCCAACGTGTATGTGCAGCATGTGATGCAGTGTTTTTAAGACCAATGGCTGCAGTGTTTTTAAGACCACAACCTGAGAATGAATTTGTTTTTAAGTTTTGTCTTCGTTTTTTTTTTTTTTTTTTTACCTTTGTGTGCCATTGTCGTCGAAAGATTTTACACTTTTTTTCTCTTTTGTTACTATTGATGAAAGTTTTTTTTTTCTTCTGTTCTTTCTTTTCTTTTCTTTTTTTTTTTTATTTGGCAACTTGGTAGTGAGACTTCAACTACTGAAATTGGCACTTACTCTTTGTGCAGTGCTGTTTGTTGGTCTGGCATCTTTTTTTTTATCATTTTAACTTTTTTTGTTGATTTTATTCTTAGTTTTGTAAACTGTGGGTGATAATCAGTAAACGGCTTCCGCTCCTAGTGTGGCTTAACTGTGTCTGCCTGAAGCATGTTAGCAGTTTTGCTGGATATATTATCAGTTGATGTACATTTTGTAGAAATTGGCTTTGTTGGTTTTTTGTTCTTAAGGACAGAACTTTTTTCTCCTCTGTGGTAACAGTACTGAAAGAGCCTTTGTCGTTTGGGATAAGATATGAATGAAACTGAAACTGAGATGGGATTCTCATTTTATTTATCAGGCATGAAATTCCAGAGTAACTACTTTGTTTTTGTCTCTCTCTGTCTGTCTTTCCCTTTCTCTTTTTTTACCTCTGGTAGTTAACATGCCTGGTTCTTTTGCTTGATATGATTGTATGCATTTCCATAGATTTTGTGTGAGCTTCTGTCAAGAGAAGTGGAATAGTTCACTCTGTGTGTTCATCGAGAGTAGATTTAGCCAGCCCATCCTTAGGGCCAAGCTGGCAGCTAACCTTGGAAGTATAGATTGCTTGATGGGACAAGTAGCCAAACCCATTTGATAAGCATTGTGGTCCTTTACTGAAGTACTCTTTGCTCTCAACAGTTCTTGAGCTTTTTTTGTGTGTCTGAGCAATAAGTATACAACAATATTGAAATTTCTCAAGTATTTTTGTCTTGGAAAATGTGTTTGTTTATTTCCAGTACTTGAAAATCATATGTACGTTTTAGATGTGATCATTTTGAAAAACAAGAAAAAAAAAAAATCAGACACCAGTGATGAAAAATGGAGGGGAAGAACTGCAAGGAGTTAAGAGTGTGACTGAAAAGGGAAACCAAAACAAGGGAAAGGTTGTTCCCAAAGGGAAACAAAAACACAGGGAAAGGTTGTTCCCAATGGGAAACTAAAACAAGTCAGTCTGGCTCAACTGATCAGGTGGTGAAGCTTACTGATGTTCTCTTATCCATCGGATTCACTTACTCTGTATATGGTGTGTTGCACATTAGAGAATGAGCACAGTGTATGGAATCTGTGTCACTTGGGAAATTTTTCAGTTCGCCACATGGGTAACTAGACCCTTACACTGAAAAACTTCTGGTGGGATTTAAACTCTGTGGGTGAACGTTACATCTCAACCCTGTCTTCCCTCAACATTTGAAATCAGCATAATGGAAGGACTGTTGTACTTTTTTCCTTTACTTTCCTTAGTTTTTCACTATTAATTTTTAAAATATGTAAGTCATCATTCTAGACCAATGCATTGTGTCATTGTTGATTTTTTTCTGCAGAGTTTGTATGGTGGAGTGATTGTGGTGGGAGGGAACTCCCTCATCCAAGGATTTACTGATCGCCTTAACCGTGACCTCAGCAACAAAACGCCGCCAGTGAGTTCTTGCCTTTTTTTTTTTCTCCAGATGTATTACATAAATGGCAAGTTCTTATCTTAAGTGTTCTCATTAAGTTGTGACAGTGTGTATGTGAGTATGTGATATCAACAAAATGTTCAGTTACACAGTGGTTAGCATTGTGGATTCCCAGCTTGGAGATAACAAAATGTTCAGTTACACAGTGGTTAGCATTGTGGATTTCCAGCTTGGAGATTAAGGGTTCAATTCCCATCAGAGCAATTTGACTGGGGAATTTTTATGTGCCAAGTGGCTCCTGCCAAGAGCTGTGTGTGTTGTGGTGCTCAACTGGGAAGATAACCATACAATAAAAGTTTCAGCCACTTAATGGATACATCTCAGTGTGTTACTGGAATTTTCTCACTAACACTGTATGTGTCTTGGGCCTGGTTGATGCCAAGGTAAATATAGACTATAGCCTTGTCATGCAGTCTTGGAATGGAATGGAACTTCCTGTTATTGTCTTCTTCATCCTCATTCCTGTCAAACAGCATAAAGAGAATAGTATCAGATTGTGTGGCCGTGCACATGTAGCTCTCATGGTGACCTCGCTTTTCATTTCCTGTCCACAATTACACCTTGGATTTGTACAGTGGTGGTTGATATCGGCTAGCTGGTATTGGCAAGTTTGTAGGCACTGTTGTTGAAAAGCATCCCTTTCGGAAGGTTGACAACCTTCAGAGTGGGGCGCTTACACATGCTGTCTCCATAACTGAACAGTTATTGTCCTCAATAGGGGGCTTAGGAGAGGGTATCTGCATGCACTGAATTGGAACAGGCACCACGGAACGCCTCCTGAATGTCCTGGCAGCAATGTAGTGTCTCCTCTGATGGTTGTTAGCTCATAATGACTTGATGTGGGCTGCTCACTGTGGATTGCCGGTGCTGGTGCTGTGACAGGATGGGCCAGGGTGTGGCTGTGGACTGGGGAGTCGGAATTAACAGTGTGGGAGTAATGCCATTGGATAGAGAAAAAAAATTCAGTTCATACTGTATGCAAGTTTTGTGTGCATGAAGGACTGGTTTAAATAGGGACTGGGGGATTAAGGAGAGAATGCGGCTTTATTGTTTGTGCATGTGTGAGATGTATGTTTTTAGTGAATTGTAAGTAAATGGGTGAATTGTTCTGTGTGAGTAAATGTGAGATGCATTGTAAGGATTGTGAGTAGGTGGGTGCACTGTTTTTTGTGGTTCTGGCTTTTCACTTTTAGTTTGTTTTGGCTTTTCTTTTAGTTGAAATAATGACTTAAACATTGTGCTGTGATCCTGTCATTACTGTCCATAAACAGAACAGATGAACCGTCATTCCCTTAGAGCGAGTGGTTTTTGGTACATGCATGTGCTTGTGTGCATTGCAAAGCACCACCTTCAGCTGTATAAGTTCATCTAGTCATCTGCCTGACTTGAAAGCAGAGTGTGTGGCTGGCTGATAATGATAAATAACTGTAGCCTTAACTTGCAGAGCATGAGGCTGAAGATCATCGCTGCAGCCAGCTCAGCAGAGAGGAGATTTAGCAGTTGGATAGGGGGCTCTATTTTGGCTTCGTTGGTGAGTAGTTCAGTGTTTCTTGTCGTAATCTGGTGACTGGATACGCAGACTGTACACACTGTCCAGTGGGACGCTGCGCGCGCAAGTTGTGAGTGTGTGTGTGTGTGTTTGTGCGAGTGTGTATGTTTGTGTGGGTGAGTGTGTTTGTGTGTGAGTGTGTGTGTGTGTGTGTGTGGGGGGGGGGGGGTGGGGGGGGGGGGGGGGGGGGGAGTGTGGTCCTGCTTACGCCTCTGTGCGTGTCTGTGTGTGTACCATTCAGCATGTTATATTTATGAGCATTTAAAGACCTTGGTGTGTCTGCTTACAGGGATCATTCCAGCAGATGTGGGGTATCCAAACAGGAGTACGAGGAAGGTGGCAAAGGCTGTGTCGAACGGAAATGTCCCTAAACACATGAGCTGAATGTGTTCTACAGACCACTAGCAAGGAAACGATTTAGGTTCAGAGGGGATCATTCCTCGTCAACTGAGCCAAAATTGTCAACAACTACTACCATCCAAGACTCTCTGGTTGGGAATTAGCTGAAATGCTTCTCCAAAACCAAAAGTTTTTTCTGTGTCGTCTCCAATCAAAAACAGTTCTTTGTGAAGACTGGAGACCGGGGTTATTATCGCTCTGAGTAAATGTCACAGTGAGGAATTTTTTGCAATTCATGAATGTGTCTGTAGCAGATTTTGGTTAGATAGCAAGTCCAGCTTGAAAAGGTGCCTACTACTTGAATGATTGAATGGGTGCTGCTCACAAAAAAAAACATCCAGGGACTCAAAATTGTCATTTTGTGAAAGGGACCTTGAATGGTGGCAGCTTGTCGTTTTATATTCATAAGTGTGCTAGATGGTTTATTGAAAACAATATGAGTGCGTGTGTGTTTCATGGATGCAGCTGCAAATGTTTTGAAAGTTCATGAGGTGCATGACAATGCATATGATGCCTTTTTTTTTTTTTTAAATCTTTTTTAAAGTCAGTGTTGTGACCACAAAATGTTTGAAAAATCTTTTTGTAAATGGGATGATTGTGGTATATATCAAACGCGCATGAATTTTCATGTGCGAGTCTGTAAATTACACTGCTGTTTCTTTCTTTGTCTCTCTAGGTTGCTTTCTCTCCAGCTTGTCCCTGCTGGGGGCCAGAATAGCTCAGTAGTAGAGCGCCGGACTCGTAATCTTGGTGATCCTATCCTGGGGTTGCGGGTTCAAATCTCCACTGGCTGTTTCGGTACAGGGGGATTTATCCCTCTTGGTTCTGACTCCATTTCCCAGACAGTCCTTCAAATGAGGCTATAAACCGAAATTCCGGCATAACATCTTGCACACTCGTAAAATCCTATCACTAACTTTTGGAAGAGAATGCCAGTTTGACTGTTGGTATGGATGACATGTTACACATAGCATGCACCTTCCGAGAAGCTGGAGTATTGCTGCCTTAATGGCGGGATAAAAAACGGTCATACACACAAAAACTCCACTCCCTTTGTTGGGTAGATGTGAATAATCCTTACCTGTCTATACAGAGAGTGTCCGCAGGTGTATCGGCCTGTGTACACAGAAAGAAAGACTGTCCCCTGCTTTTCTCTTCTTGCACATACAGTTTGTATTTAATTTTTCACCACAAGTTTTCATATTTTCATGTCAACAAGAAACTTGACTTCTGTTTCTGTTTCATAATTTTCTACTTTCTGATGTCTGGTATATCCAAAACAGGTTGTAAGTGGAACTCAAAATTTCCTTACCAGTGTCCAAGTAGTTGTGTTGTCTACCCTTGACAGCAGTAGTCCTGGTGTCATGTTTCACTCTGCGAAAGACCTGTTTGTGGTCTAGATTTTTTTGTGCTTGTTTGTCTCTTGCAACCAAGGACCAGATTCCACTCCTGAAGATCTGATATACAGTTGGGCCCCTGTATTTGTCCATTACATGATCACCTTTCTCAGTCATGATTGACAGCAAGAGAAGACAGATGAAAAACTGCCGATGTGAGCATATCTTGAACCTTCAGAGTTGCATTAATGTTGAGTGTGTGTGTGTGTGTGTTTCATTTTAAGAATGAATAACACTTCACTGTCAGTATATGTCATAAAAGTTGACCAGCACTGAAAGTCCAGCAGTGGTTGGGGAAAAATGTGTTTGTGAAATCATCCCCAGGGATATGAAATTCTGATTACATCCCAAAGGTTCATGTGTTCACACTTCATCTGCATTTCTTTGTGCATTTTAAAGTAATCAAGCATGTACAATACATCCACATGTAATATGCACCAGGAGGGGAACAGAGGATAGTATATGCCTAGCTACTGACAAGAAGATACAGACATAAAGCACTTTAAAATGAGTTTAGCATGCAGTTAAAACAATTGGGTAAAAGTAAGCACAGATGTCAACCCCACCTGAATTTTTCAGGTCTGACTTACCTTTTTAATAATAATCATTCGCCTGTTGCTTTAGTCAGGTGAAGTCACACGATGTGACATGAGTATTGGCACGCAGCGCTGAACCAGGTCAATTGGATGCCGACGCTTGACCAGGTGGCACGTGTGGTTAGAGCTGGGTGGGAAACATTTCCCGCCCACAGTGTTGTGTATTCCTGGGAAGAGCACTGTGTGTTCAGAGTCTTGTCTGTCCAGTAGAAACTGTGTGTTCTGTGCACACAATCCTACGCATGGAGAACCTGGTGAGTTGAACGTTTTGATTTTATTTAAAGTGTTCGATGCATGAGTCCAGACCAGTTAAACAGCATGCTGGAAGAATGAGGTGCTGCTGGGGTTGATCGTTGACTACACAAGTTTGGTTTTACTGCACTGTTTGCCTGAACTAAGATCGTTTTTGACTGGGGACTTAGAGCAACTGAGTTTTGCACACAGTACAGATCCCAGTTGCCACTGAGTATGACGGAGAGAGAGAGAGAGAAACAAGAAAAGAATTTGTGGAAATGGAAAACCCATCTGAGCATAAAGGTGGTGGAATGGAGGAACTGGAAGACTGGGAAATGGGATAAAAGGTCTGAAATGATGACAAGTATGCTCTCCCGTTTTGAAGAAAAACTATCAACAATGTCTGGAAACCGTCTGCTGAGACAAAAGAAATGGGCAGAAAATGTGCCTCTGATAACAGCCTGCCTGGCGCCAGTGAAATGTGCTCGCACTTCGCCTCCCCTGGGTTGGGCTGGGACATAGGCCTAGATGCTGAAGCAGACAAACTTTCCTCTCTGGCTGAGACCAAAAAGAGAGCACAGAAACACAGAAGACAGACCAGTTCAAGCTCAGAAGGAGAAATCATGGATGATGATGATGATGATGTGAGGATGATGATGATAGTGATGGTGATGATGATGATGATGATGATGCTATTTCCATTCCATCCTTTGGTGAGGATTTGTGGAAAGACAGTCAGAATGCACTAGATGAGAAAGAACCAACCACAAAAGGGTTACCACCTCCTTAGCAGAGGTAGCAAACAAGTGTTTTGAAAAGAAACATATTGAAGAGAAGTTGAAAGAAAATTTGACAAAATTAAAAAGCCCCAAAATTGTGACAATTTTTAACTTGCTGGTCCTATCTCTGAACTCTGAGATTTGGAAGAAGCTGCCAATCCATGCCAGAAAGGCAGATCTGAAACTGCTCAGGTGCAAAGAACCATTGTGAAAGCTGCCACTGCCATTGTGAATACAGCACAGTTCATTCTCTAAGCTGACAGTAAAGGCAAAAGCAAGCTGGATAAAGGGTTAAAAAAATGCATCACTGACTCGCAACCCGATGCTGTCCTGCTCCTAGGCCTCACCTCCACAGATACCTCTCACAGACGCAGGCTGGCTTTGCGCCCTTTCCTTAGCAAAGACTTGGCAGGCCTCTGCTCAGACATTGCCCATCATTAGCTTGCTGTTTGAGGACAGTCTGGCTGGATCGCTAAGAGAAGTGAGAGAAATGGAGAAAAGAGCAGCTGTGGCAAGCACCAGCAGTAACAACCCACACAAGCAGTGCAAAGAGACAGACCTGGTTTTTTAAGCCAAGGAAACTGGCGCCCTAAGGGGCGTGCCCCCAAGAAAAGGTTTTACAGCAGACTTGGAACAAGTACTACTACCACACCAAGAAATAGGGTTTGAGTCACCCATACAAGAAAGGGTAAGTGAGACAAGTGCACTCCCACCATCGGTCCTCTCACTCATTGACACTGAAGTACGTTTGAGCCAAAAATGCTTGATGCCTATTTCAGTGGCAAATGACTATTTTGAATGTACCAACTAGGAACTGCTTTAACCTTATAGATTAATATTGCATGTTAACTGAAAGTGAATATATTTCACTTATATGCTGATCAGCTTTGTTTTGTGTGAGTGATTGTCAAGTGCCCACTAGATGCTCTAAATTCTCATGCCACACATGACTTTCACCTAACTAAAGCAACAAGCGATTGATAACGTAGGAAATTAAACTAGCCTTACTTTAGGAAGGGGATATTGAATTGGAATTATCATGAGACTGTTGCGGAGAAGGTGAAGGGATGTGCCCACCCTGCACTGGTTTCATGGTAATGCTCTATTAAAGGTTCAAGCAGTCTCTAGTTGGCACATTCAAAATAGTCATTTGCCACTGAAATAGGCATCAAGCATTGTTTGCTCAAAATTTTTCCTGCACAAATAGTTTATAGAGTTTGGAGAATGTACTGTCACTGGACCAGCCCACAGCCTTCACCACTGTCAAGGTTCATCCCCGCACTCACAGAAGCTGAACAACTGGCTGAGCATGTGCTATGGCCGGAGTATACTTCTGTGTTTATTCCAGCCTTTCCCAACACAGCATTGACCCAACGAGATAGCGTCTGTCTGGACACAGGCACGTGAGGTTTCACATAATGAACAACTGACATGTTTTCCTCAATTCTGTTCATTTCAGATAAGTTTGTAAGTGCTCAACTAAACATACTTTGGGGTTTTTCCTAAAAGCTAAAATGTCTGCTGGTTCTGTACGAAAGCCTGGCCATGACTGTTTGTGCTCTGCTGAGAAAAGGGCAACACATTTATCCT
This sequence comes from Conus betulinus, assembly GCA_016801955.1. Taxonomy (NCBI): domain Eukaryota; kingdom Metazoa; phylum Mollusca; class Gastropoda; order Neogastropoda; family Conidae; genus Conus; species Conus betulinus. The sequence goes on along the minus strand of JADBJO010000351.1, from coordinate 572,509 downwards.
GAGCAAATCAAAAATCTTCCACCTGCAGTTAATGCAAAGCTTGTCCTCTCTGTCCTGTTGATAATGCTAGTAACATTCACATTCTGAGGGTGAGATATTTAAGAGACAGTTCTGCTATTTCAGGAAATGAGTCTAAATATTCTAAAACTGTATTTACATTCCAGGTGTCATGGTATTTTGGAACTGCAGGTCTTTCCTCAAAATACTCCCTTGACAACACAACACACACGGGGATGGGAACCCACTGATTGCCCATCATACAGTGGCAAGAAGGCAGACCAGCCACTCCTAGCTGTATTTACACTACTGTAACTAGTTCCTTCTGAAAATAAGTGTGCTAACAAATTGACAGTTCAGCTACTGAAGTTGGGGAAAAAGACTAATTCCGTGTTTCTGTGGAAAAAAAAAAAAATCCATTTTTCAATAGCAGAATTGTAGGCAGCTTGAGCTGCCAGTTGCCAGGAGTTGACTATTCTTCTTCTTCTTCAGCGTTCCAGTATCTGGTAGTGTGCAAAACTTGTTTTTTCTGTTGGGATACTCAAACTATACTCAAGAGTATAGTCAGTTCATTCCAACTTCGTTGAGAGTGCAGAAATTTATGGGAAGAGGTTGTGGATAAAGACAGATTAAAAAATATAGTAGAAAGGACAGTAGATGACAGTACAGCAAAGGAGGAGACAAGAGTTCCTGAGAGCTCTATTGAACGGACCCACCCTTCTTTGTATTGTCTATCTAGTGGGCACTCGCTCTAAATGTTGAACTGGTTTAAAGCTGTGCGCCAATGCTCTTGTCGCATCACGTCCCTTCACCTTCCCTGCTACAGTCTCATGATAATCCCAGTTAAACGTCCCCCTCCTAAAGTAAGGCTAGTTTAATTTTATAATCATTCCCCAATTTTTTAATTAAAAAGTTCATTTTATCACTTCATTATCATTTTTTTTAACAGTATGATAAAGTGTTGCTGAATAGAGACAATATGATGTTTTGTGAATGTCAGAGACTACATGTTGTGGTAGATGTGACCTCTTTGTCATCTCTGTTCATCAGCTGAAGCACTTTCCTGGCTGCTTTTCAAACTTCTCTGTATATCTCCTGGATTTGGACTCCAGAAGGCTGGCATCTTTGAATAAGAATGGTTGAAAAATACTTAGATTCATATCTGTTGTAAGATGAAGACAGTTTACCAGCCTGCTATGGTTCTGTGCTTTGGGTCGCAGGTTTCTGACTAACGGGTTGTGGGTCTGAGTTCCATCTGAGGCAAATATTTACGGGATTTACAGGCCCCGTCAGCTCCGACCTACAGTTACTGGGTGTGCAATCAGGACAGATGGACAGACCGGAAGCAGATGTCCAGTTTCATCCAGAATAACAGAAGCATCTCTGAGAGAGCTGCTCGAACTTTCTGACTTATAATAATACACTTTCCTTGGATTTCTTTTTGGCTGATGAATGGAAGGAAACAAAGATGACAGTCCTGCCATGTAGTCTCGGACCAGAACTGAACTCCAGAACATGGTTTTTATTATCCAGCTTGATTGTCAAAAAAAAAAAGTTTCAAATTTAGTGGTCTTCCATGTGCCCTCAGTTTCTGTTTCTTCACCATGCCACTGCCTGTGGTGAGATTGTGTCGAATGTTATTGGATGGACAATGTACAGTCCATTTGCTTCACATCTTAAGAAGCGATTAATTGTTGTAAGTGGTTTAGTGGGCGATGCCTTCCACATATTGGGTCAAACCATGCGCCAGTGAACACCTCTGAAATAGCCCAGCAGCAGTGCAGCGTCTCCTCTGGTGAGTAACCTCATGACAGATAGCCTGATATTGAATGTTCCCTGTGAACTGTCAGAGGTCCAGCAGGATTAGCCTGGGTGTGATTGTATAGAGGGATGCTGATGTGAGCAGCAAGTGAATAAAGCCAGATTGACAGCTTAAAAAAAAAAAAAAAAAGACAAAGCGATTGTTTTTTTGTTTCAAAATGGAGTGACTGACGGTGGAGAATGAAGCAAAATTTAGAAAGAGAGGGAGTTAGTTACTGCCAAGGACATTGAACGTTTCCATCTGGTGGCCATTTTATTTGGGAAGTCAGATACATGGAAAGATTAGTGACTCTTCGTTCTTTGTTCATACTGTCGTAAATGTTAAATGTTATCTGTTTTTGCCTGAAGAAGACCCAAGAGGTCACAATGCATTGTGTCTTATCCTGTGCTTTATCAATGTCCTTGGTGGTAACTAACCCCCTCTCTTTCTAACGATTGTTTTTTTTTTTGTTTGTTTGTTTTTTTAATTTCAGTAGACAATTCCAGTCATTAATACTGAAAACAGTTCTTTTCACTTGGCATAATGGCGAATAAAAATTTAGAGAATAAACACAGAAACATGGCTTTGATTTTCTGAATCTTTAAAGAACGATCTGTTGAAGAGGTTTTGGGAGTTGTTTTATCTAATAGTCTATCCTTTGCTGGTGTGACAAGTGGCAGTAAGCATCAGCAGGAGGAGCTGTTAGACCTACAGTAATATAACAATTTATTGTATTAGCATTATTTGCTATGTTTGTGTGTGTGTGTGTGTGTGCTGTGGTGTTATAATCCATTGTTACAAGTGTATGTGTTTGTGCTGTAATTCATGGTTAGAAGTGTTAGGTGTATGCTGTAATTCGTTATTACATATTACAGTTTTTGGATGTATGCTGTAATTCATTGTTACATATTACAGTTGTTGGATGTGTGCTGTAATTCATTGTGTAAAGTGTTCTGTAATCCATTGTTACCAGTGTTTGGTGTGTACTGTAATTAATTGTGTGAAGTGTTAGGTGTGTACCGTAATTCATTGTTACAAGTGTTACGTATGTGCTGTTACTCATTGTTACATCTGTTAGGTGTGTGCTGTAATTCATCAATACGTACATGTTAGATGTGTGCTATAATTCATTGTTACAAGCAGTAGATGTGTACTGTAACTTACCATTACAAGAGTTGGTGTAAGATGTGTACTGTCACTCATTGTTCAAAGGCTTAGGTGTGCGTTGTAATTCATTGTCACAAGTGTTAAATGTATACCATAATTCATTGTTACAAGTGTTAGATGTGTGCTGTAATTCATTGTCACAAATGTCATATGTGCTAAAAATTAATTGTATAAAATGTAAGATGTACTGTTATCCATTGTTAAAAAATGTTTTGTGTGTATGCTGTAATTGTTACATGTGCTGTGCGTGCTGCAGTTCAGTGTTACATGTGCTCTGTGTATGTGCTATAACTCATTGTCACAAGTGTCACGTAACCAGTTCACATGCATTAAAAAATTCAGGATGCTCAGAATGTGCCACTTGATGGAGAGAAATAAACAAGGATAAATTTTGCTGTTTACATCTGTTTTAAGTGTGCTAGGTTTGTCAAGTGTTCTGTTGATATGTGTAGGCATTATTTCCTTGATGACCTTTTAAACTCTCTCTCTCTCTCTCTCTCTCTCTCTCTCTCTCTCTCTCTCTCTCTCTCTCTCTCTCTCTCTCAGGATTGTTTTGCTTCAAAACTGTCACCACATGCCTAGAAACATCACCATACTAAATCCTAGTGGTGAAGATGAAAATACATAGTTGGAGGCCAGGCACTATTTCTTGATGACCTTTTAAGCTCTCTCTCTCTCTCTCTCTCTCTCTCTCTCTCTCTCAGCGGATTTGATTGCTCCAGAACTGGGCAAGATGTAAAAAAGCCTTCATTATGCTTATTCTTTTCCCTCATTAAAAAGATTCGTTTGTTCGTTCATTCTTCTTTTTTTTTTCTTAACTACCAGCATGACCTAGTCTTATCTGCTTTAAGCATGTCAACAGATAAGCATTGGAAGGCTTTTTTACATCTTGCCCACAATCTAATGATAACACGTGACTTCAAAAGTAAATTAACTGCCGCTTCTGCCATTGCTTTCAGGGCTCTGGGGTTTTTTTTTTTTTTTTTTTTTCCCCTCCCTGCAACTGAGAGCTGTTTCACGGGGCTGTATGCAGACATTCCTACACCCCCCTAGCTCCAGTTTCTGCAGTGAGGACTTTGACCTGATAGCCTTCTCTCCTCAGGCTGTTTGCCAGATCAGCATACTTTTCAGTCTCGTAGATTTGAGCTGCCTCCATTCTGTTCTCATATGGCACCGTGAGCTCGATCATGATCAGCTGCTTGGTTGACTGAGAGTGGACTATTATGTCTGGTCTCATGCCACTCTTGCTGATAATCTCTGGGTGACTCTTCCATTCTGGGAGGTCTGCAGTGCACTCCCAGTCATCTGCCCCGTCCAGCAGACTCTGCCTGCATGTTCCGAGTGGCACTGTTGTTCTTGGCCATGATTCGCTGCCTCCTGCCGTGAAGAATGTTGCGGGTGCTTTTGGAGTCCTGATTTTCCCTTTTGTGTGTGTTGGTACTAGCCCAGACTACTTGTACCATCTCTTTGAGCACTTGGTTGTGCCTCCTGGTTGTGTACCTTCCTTGAGCCAGGGCTACTTTACATGAGCTTAGGACCTACTCCACTGTTTGTTTTTCATTGCAGAGGGGGCATGAAGGATCGTCTGTTTTCCCCCACTTCACCAGGTTTGCATTTGAGGGCAGAAGGTCCTATGCAGATCTGAGAATGAAGCTGATCCTGAGAGGGGCCATGTGCCAAATGTCATTGCAAGTGAGACTTCTTTGGAGTGCATTCTCCCACGTTGTCCATTGCCCTTGCTGGCTGTGCTGGACTGCTTTTTGGAGTCTTTTTTTGGTTGTCTTCTTTTCTCATCTCCTGAATCATCATGTCTCTTTTGGCTTTTGATTTGGCCTTTGACCACCATTCAGTTTTGGTCACCCCCAGTCCTTGTCTGTTGGTCTGTGTGTGTCCTGTTATTTCTCTGATCTTGAGACTTTCTTTTGCAGAATCCATCGCCTCTTGAACTCTCCATTTTCTGCCTGTCTTCAGCTGGGGCTTGATTGCTTCTACCACCTTGTCTCCTGAGTCCTCAAGCATGCTTTGAAGTCTGATCTTCCCTGCTTTGTATTCCTCCAGGATGGATTTCAGTGGTAGTTTCAGCTTTGCTTGGCGACAGTACAGCACTATGTCAGTCAGACAGGGCGGGACACCAAACCATTTCCTTGTGAACTTGTTGATTTTGGATTCCATTGCCTCCACTATGCTGGTGCAGATGTCGTATATCATCAGAGGCCATAGGAGCTTTGGTATCAGCATGAACTGCAGACACCAGACCTTGTATTTGCCAGGGAGCCCACACTGGTCAATGGTCTCCAAGCCTTCTTCCGACATCTGTTTGGTTTCTTTTGCTCTTTGTGTGTCTTTCAGCATATCATCATACCATCTTCCAAGGCTCTTGACTGGCTCTTCTGTGACGGTTGGAATGGCCTGGTTGGCAACACTGAAGATCACAGATTTGGCCACTTTTCCTTTCCTCATTGAGAGACTCCGTGATTTCTTTGGCTCGAACTTCATTCTGGATGAGGCAACTATATTAAAGATTACTTGTTCTTGAATCCATACAAGTAATTTTGAAAATGTACAAAGAAAAGTCATATAATGCTTTTCAAATACATTTAAAGAAAAAAAAAAAGAGAGAAGTGAAGGATGTGAAAGGTGAAAGGTGAAGAGTGTGTCATCAGAAGAGAGAGAGAGAGAGAGAGACAGATACCTACTCGTTTTTGATTGAACCAGTCTTTTAGGAAGAAGAAGAAGGATCAAGGGAACACAAAATAACATTCACATACATTTAAAGGTTACTTGTTCTTGAATCCATACAAGTAATTTTGAAAATGTACAAAGAAAAGTCATGTAATGCTATTATTAGTCACATTGTTTAGGATGCTTTAGCATCAGGTATGAGAAGTGTTGTCTTTTGAAACCGTTTTAGACTAGAATTTACATGAAATAGGCAATAGGTCATTCCACAAACAACCACCAGAATAAATGAGGCTAGATTTTAAAAGATCAGTCCTTGGTAGGAGTATCTTAACCTGTCTGACATTGCGAATCACATTCGTTTCAAATCTATTTTTCAGAGTTTGTGGCGCATAATTGGACATTATCTTAAACATGAAAATTGCTTTGTTATAAGTGAATTTCCATTTCAGAGGGGAGATTTCTGAACTATTACAATCAGAGGGAGTTACAGTTGTAGATTTGAGAAGAATGTAGTTTAACAGCCCGTCTGCGAAGACTGAAGAGTGGTTTTAATCTGTTACAACCGGCCGAATCCCACACAGTGAAAGAACAATTCAAATGAGATTTAATGTGCAAAGTAGGAAACAGCTTACGACAATGTTGTCTAAGAAATGTTTTAGTTTTGAAAGCTGGTGAATCTTTTGAGACAGAAGTTTGCAGAGCATTGTTACAGGAGAAGACCATGTCTACAATAACATCAAGGGCTTTATGATAATCAACTTCATCTTCTTCTGCTGCGTACGCAGGCTGAAACTCCCGCGGACAATCCCTGTATAGACAGGCAAGGGTTAATCTCACCTACCCAACAAAGGGAGTATTTTGTGTGCCATTTTTTAAATCCCGCCATTAAGGCAGCCATACTCAACTTCGTGAAACATCAACTTCATCACTTGTTGATAATAATGGAAAAATCGCTTGCAAAATATTGATGTGTAATGTCCGAAAGCAGTGGAGAATACCTGTAAACGTCAGAGATTAGCAAAGGCTGTTCAGCAGGCTGTATCTCTTTATCTTCTTGTTTGTTGTCCCACTCACAGTTCTGTCTCCTAGATGAAGCTGGCTTCTCCTTGGACTTCCCTAGGTGTCTGCACAGCTTCTGGTGCATTTTCGCCCAGTGAAGCCATGTTCTATCTTTCGTCAGCATAGAATGGGCAGGACTCGGATGCCCTGTACTCTCTGCTTCATTTGCCTACACTGGCATTAAGGGCACGGGGGCAATTTTCAGTCGGTGTATTGTTAAGCCTGGCTGAAGATGATGATCTGGTTTCCTCGGCCTGGAGGATGTATAGCATCCCTTTCTGGTTGTCTCCCGATGTTTTTTTTTAATTATTTTTTTTTTATCAGGGTCTTCTGCTCTTTAAGCATGACTGGTCTTTCTGGCTGGTCACCTGCCGTTCCCTGCTGGCAAGATGGTCTACGAGTTCATTTCCTTGGATACTACAGAGGGAAGGTATCCCCTGCAACACTGTCTGACGGACTGCACGGTCCTGATGCAGCTTTCACTCAGCTCCTCTAACTTGCCCCAAAATGGATTCCAGGACTGACAAAGGCATCTGCAATGATGAATACATGTCGGCAGTCACTCTTGGATGCAGCTATCAGGCCCAAGGCTGCTTACAGAGCCTCAAACTCTTCGTTGAAGTTAGAGCAGAACCTGCTGGCTGGGAAATGATTTGTGTCTGCTGCATGATAGGGTAACGTGACCCATGTACATTTGTGGCAGATACGTTAAGGTAAGGTAATGTGATTTGTGTTGTAGTGGATACAGGCTTTAAGTCTCCAAACAGAAAAAGAAATACCTATTGTGCATTAATGTCTTCTTTAATTACTTTGCGAATAAAAACAAAAGAAAAAATACGTATTTCCCTACCCCATTGCCTCCACCCAAGGCATGCCAATTTAAAGAAGCGTTTGAGTGAGTGTGGTACAGAATTGCAGATTGTTCCATGCTCAAAGAACTCAAGAAGAAAAAGACCTCCAACTACGTATTTTCATGTTCACCACTAGGATTTAGTTATGGTGATGTTCCTAGGCATGTGGTCACAGTTCTGGAGCAATCAAATCCGCTGAGAGAGAGAGAGAGAGAGAGAGAGAGAGAGAGAGAGTTTTAAAAGGTCATCAAGGAAATAATGCCTACAAATATCAACAGAACACTTGACAAACCTAGCACACTTAAACAGATGTAAACAGCAAAATTCATTCCTGTTTATTTCTCTCCTTCATCAAATGGCACATTCTGAGCATCCTGAATTTTTTAATGCATGTGAACTGGTTACGTGACACTTGTGACAATGAGTTACAGCACATACACAGAGTGTTCAAGCTGGATCTGGTCAAGGAGGAACAAAAGTGAAATTCATAAGGCTTAACTTTCCGATAAATATTAGGTGTCCCAGTGGCTCAGTGATTAGTGCACGAGTCATTAAGTGGAAAATGAGCATGTCCAGAGGGTCATGGGTTCGAATCCCGGTCATGGCTCGTCCCAAGATGGGAAAAAAAAAGGGGGCAGCAGAGGAACATCCGGAGTCATGAACCGGGTGTGGCCCAACCCCCCCAGAGTGTCAGGAGATAAGGGCCGAAACAGTTGCTTGAAGGGGGCTTCTCTCTTCTGAGGTCTGTCTGCTGCCACGCTCTCCACGAGTTTCTTTCTACAAAGCTGTTTATTTTTTTTTGTGTGAATGAAAAATTGCTCGTCTTATTTTTGATTGTTTCACTATTTAGATAGTTCATTTACTTTTGAAGTCACGTGTTATCATTAGATTGTGGGCAAGATGTAAAAAAGCTTTCATTATGCTTATTCTTTTCCCTCATTAAAAAGATTCGTTCGTTCGTTCGTTCTTTTCTTCTTTTTCTTTTTTTTTTTCTTAACTACCAGCATGACGTAGTCTTATCTGCTTTAAGCATGTCAACAGATAAGCATTGATACTATGTACATTGCTGTAATACGCTAGTGAGATCGTTGCTTTTCAGTACTTGTTTTTCACTCTGTGTGGCTGGCAGTGTGTGGTCAAATTAGAACTGAACTTGAATTGCCTCGTATTCGTGTTGGGCTACGTGATTCGCAGCATGCTTTTGATCACGGGAAAAACTTTAATGAGGCTGGGAAATGGGCGTGTAATTATTTACCCATGGGTGCATGAGTTACACTACTTGTTCGTTATTTATAGTTTAATAACTTTTTTTTTCTTCTTCTTTCTTTTTTAGTCGTTTATTTGTTGATCTCAGGTATTTTCAGTTCCAAAATGGCGTGTTTCCACTTCTCGTTGGAAAAAAAGAAAGAGGACTGGAGCAGGAAGGCGCGGGTGGGAGAATGAGAGGGGGGGGAGAGGGGGGGGGGGGGGGGGGGGTCAGCGGGAGGCATGCGTGTGAAAACTGGTACGCGATCGTGCAGCATTAAGGCGCGGGTGGAGTATGTCAAGCGCATGCATGTATATTGGTACGTGATCGTGCATGTATGCCCGAGTATGCGCGAACACCTAATGACATGCACAAAAGTGAAAGTTTCAAGCAGTCATCTTCTGCGCTGTAAACTGTCCTTGTCAGGGTGTTGGTGATAGCGCATAAACGTCGCTTTTTTTTTCTTTCTTTTTTTTTTTTTTTAAATAAATTTTTGCCTTTCCCCATCCCCCACCCCCACCTCCGCTGTCTTGACTGGGTCAGTTTGCTCTCAGATTGGCCTACTTTCCTGAGCAAGGAAGATTTTTTTCTTTAGCATCCATTGACTCGTTACACTCCAGAATTCTCTTCAAACAGGATTTGAAATCGACCCTTGCATGTAACTTACTGGATATGTGACCTTCGCTATTGAAGTTTGTCGTCAACAGGACTTACTTCTCATCATCACCACAGATTAGATTTAGTTTTGTGTATGCACACTTGCAGATTGATTTGATTCAGAATATATCATTTTGCGCACTCGGTAAACATGGTGGTGGTGGCAAGGAGCTGATAGAATACAGACAAAATGTGTGTGTGTGTGTGTGCACGCGCGCGTGCGTGTGTGCGTGTGTGAGCGTGTGTGTGTGTGTGTGTGTATAAAGGGAAAAAATATTGTGGAAATTTTTAAAAAATCATTAAATCATGTGTGAAGGAGGGATGAAGGTTTTGCTGTCATGAATGAGTAGAAATGCAGGGAAACCTTAACGCGATTCCTTCAACCGTGTCCAGTCAGAACAACGTGGGGAAAAAAAAATCAAATTTGAGCACGAAATGTCTCGTTTGTTTGCTTGGTTTATGATAAGATCCTTAATCTATTATCTCGCCTATCCCTATTCTCCCTTCACACACACACACATACACACACACACACACACACACACACACACATATATATATTATATATATATATATATATATATATATATATATATATATATATATATATATATATATTGCACAAATCTTGCTGGTATACACAGGTGAATCTCCAAACTAAAAAGATTAGAGAAAAATAAATAAATGAATGAATGAAAAGGTGATGCAAAATATGCTGAAACACGAAAGTTAATCTGACATTGAAATGCAAACCTTGTTTGCACACAACAGTGGATCTACACTTTTGAAGAACGTATAGCATATGTTTGCTTTTTTTTGTGTTGTTTGTGTTTGTTTTTTCAAATCAGGACGGATCAGAAATAAAAATAAACCTTATGAAAATTTAATGTTACAGTTCCATGCTTTTCTGTGTTGCCTTTTTAATTAGCTGGAATAACTTTCTTTGACCAACAAAATAAATTTGTTTTTATTAAAAAAAAAAAAAAAAAGAACTACGGCTTATGTATTAAAACCGTTGAAAATGACATAAGTTGTCTTCTCCCATCATATTTTCCTTCCTTTTTCTTTCACTATTTCCCTGATATATATGCGTGCACGCACACATATGCTCCCATACTCACATTCCCACGCACAAGCACACACATAGGCCTATACCATAGTGCGCGAAATGAAATACTACACACCTGTTCTCGCATACACACACCTCGACAACAAAAACACGCAGCGGTCATTGACTTTCTTTACACAATGACTAGATCCAGCTGACCTAGTTTTATCAGAATCATCTAAAGCTAGTCGTACTCTGAAAAATAAGCCTTCAAACACACACACACACACACACACACAGTTGTTGACGTTGTCGAACGACGTGTGTGATCGAAGCTGATCTTGAATCGGTTTATTTAGCAAAATCCACGTTTTCAGTGCTCTGTTCATACACCAATGAAGCATCTGAATAACTCTTTGTTCGCCTGGCTTTGACTAGAACAAAGAATGACAACACCGTGCACCAACATCCTCCTTCATTATCATCAGCTGCCTAAACACATCACGTTCGCGTTCAGTTCTGAAATGCGGTGCCGTCAGAAATATCTAAAATACGCCATTGTATAGGCCTACAGGCAAGCGCCGCTTCGTGTTCAATTGTCGACGTATGTGTACGCGACAGCAGAGAGTGCAGTAAACTATAAACAGATTTGTTTGTTGTTGTTGTTGTTGTTGTCGTACCCTGGCTAAACTTAACAGATTTCAAGCAGGAATACCATGTTAAGCCTGCGTGTTATTTTTTCTTTCGTAAAGTCTGAAAAAGGTATGCAACTCCTGCGCGCTTGGACCATAAAAAGAAATTATCTCCCATGTTGAACACTCGCCTCTACCAGTAGAAGGTTGCAGTAGTAATAGTATCTACTCGTTTATGAACGAAATTTCCTTCACCATGTCATCAGTTTTGAACTACATCTCACACACACACACGCACATCCTCCCCCACCTTTCTCTTTAACATTTATTGCCGAGCAAACATCAACGACACAGAGATTGGTCTCACGGATTTCAAGAAGCCATTATGCAAGACTATCGGACGGACAGACTGGACTGAGAGACCTGTCCACCTGTCCACCGGAATCATAGTGTAAAAACAAACAAACCACAGAATGGTGTGTATCAAACGACTCTCGATAAAGCTCGGAGCCATCACATGACGTCGAGTTTCGTGTCGTCCAAGCCGATACGTTTAGTAGGCCTACGAGTGGCGCATGACACGTGTGCAAAACCCCTCAGAGGATTTAGAAGTGTCCACGCTATATCCGCTGGGGTAGAAAAAAAAAAGGGGTCTCCCGCCTCTTCTGCGTGCATAAAGCCCACTGTGGTAAAGCCCCACGCCATTCGAAGTTGCGACTTCGTTGCCGACGTTTTGGTGCAGGCGCGCATGCAAGCTGGTGTGAAAGGTTGGCATTTCCTTGCAGGACCGACTGTGCCAGTGGTGTCGACTAGGCGAGAAACGACGATCCCGAAGGAATCAACATAAGTAAACGGACTTCTTATTACTTTTGTGTTGTATCAATAAACGTAGAAAGCTGACATAAGGCCTCTCTCTCTCTCTCTCTCTCTCTCTCTCTCTCTCTCTCTCTCTCTGTCTGTAAGTTTCCTTCTGTTTGACTACCCACCATGCCATTATTACTTTCATGAACAGTCTGCTTATCTTTGTAGAATTAGATTACAGTGTTACTATATTGAATTGTCAGTATGAATGATATATGTTGAAATAATGTCTGCATGACAAGGACAGATCATAAGGCTAGACTTTGGCCTAAAATCTTCTTCCTTGCGTATTAAAGATCAGTCAATCAATCTCTCTCTCTCTCTCTCTCTCTCTCTCTCTCTCTCTCTCTCTCTCTCTCTCTCTCTCTCACACACACACACATACACACGCACGCACGCACGCACGCACGCATACACACACGTGCGCGCAAGCTCGCGCACGTCGTGATGCGAATTCACTTGTAAGAAAACGACGGGCAAGCACTGTAGCGTTGGTTATGTTGCTCAGGGTACTAAACCAGTGTGGCCTTGAACATAGCGCCTAAGATCATGTAACAGGCGTCGGATAATTCAACTGCCGTGGTGGTGGTGGTGGTGGTGATGGTGCTCTGTGTGTGTGTGTGTGTGTGTGTGTGTGTGTGTGTGTGTGTGTGTGTAATCCAGTGTAGCCTTGAACATGGTGCCTAAGATCATGTAATAGGCTTCGGATAATTCCACTGTCGTGGTGGTGGTGGTGGTGATATGTGTGTGCGTGTGTGTGTGTGTGTGTGTGTGCGCGCGCGCGCGCGCGCGCGCGCGCGCGCAACGACATCATTAGAAAGAGGAAAAACTACGTTGGTATGGTTTCAAAATGGGGTGACTGTTGGTATGTCCATTTAACAAGATTCAATGGCCTTGCTAAAACAAGACGCCATGAAACTGTTGAAAGAGAGCGACGAAAGAAAAGACAAAAAAAAAAAAAGAAAAAAAAAAAGAAGAATAAGAAGAAAAGAAAAGGAAAAAAAAAAAAAACTGACAATATCGCATGATAAGTAAGGAAAACGTTTGTAGAGACCCAAGCCGAAGCACAAAATAACAGAAGTTGAGAAACCTGGAGATCCTGTCCACGGAGCTGAAGAAGAAAAAAGAGCAGCAGTTAACTCTGAACTGGCTTGACTCGCGTTCATGAACAAGTGACCCTAACAGGCATGTCGGGTCACTGACATCAACACGAGTGCGGTGGGAAAGTAGGCCTAGTCAGCAGCGCGTAGCATACTCCGAATAAACGATAGACGATAGACCAGAACTACGGCAGGAACCAACGTAAAGATTCATGTGACGAACAGGTTTTTGCCATCACTCCTTCGTCTCCACTCAGTCGATTTCTCGTCCCCGTTCAAAAAGTAATATCACCTTTCGGGGTTTATCCCATGTTTCTAAACCGAACACACTTGCTGTACCTTAACTGAACATTGTGGCTCCTTGGACCTGTAGGAACCGGATGGCGCAACACTGGACACGATGGCGTCCTTTTTTTTTTTTTTTTCCCCCTTTTCACCTGTCTGTTAATTCATTATTTTGTCAGCTGAATATTTATCAATCTATAGTTAATGATTTTTATTGAAGGATTAAGGTTTATTTTCAAAATAAGTTGAGTGAAAGATAAATAATGCACTAGCTTACATGAACAACGGACTACTTTGGCCTATTCACTGATTCATTTATGCATGCATTTCTTTGCTTTTTTTTTATTTATGTGTTCATTCATATGTATGTTTGTTGATTGTGTTTTTATTTCATTCTTGTCCGTCTGTTTTCTCTGTACGTAGTTTTCTCACGAGCGCGCGCGCGCATACACGCACGCACGCACGCACAGAGAGAGAGAGAGAGAGAGAGAGAGAGAGAGAGAGAGAGAGAGAGAGAGATGCAAGCACGCACACGCAGGAAAAGGCCTTATGTTTATCACATTTTCATGTTGTCATATTTCTTTTCAAATCGACAAAAACGTTAAACTTTTTCTTGACTTTAAACATTGTAAAGTATTTATTACAATCCATCCAATCTGAGCTAACTGAAATACATCCCAAAACTGCCTCTATTGTTGTGATTTGCTCAGTATTCATACATTTTTTAAATAACCATTCATGTGTTGAACACTAACATACCCAAGTTTGTATAACAAGTATGCCCAACGCAAGTACATTGGTGATTCGATAGTGGAGCAATATGAGACACTAAGTCACTCAGGAATATGTTATTTTTCGCGAATAAAACTGTGGTGAATGTTTTAATCATAAATACATTCTTGACAGCAAGAAAAGTCACAAGAAAGCCTTTAAACTTTTTTTTTTAAATTTTGTTAAGATAGGCAGTATATGCATCTGTTTTTAAACGCTTAACACAGGACTCCTATGCCTAAGCATGGGTTTTGTGATAAGAGACTCGGGCAAACCAGACCAACACTGTGGCCGGACAACATAGGTGTCGGCCCAATTTTCCTCATTTTACAACTTCGCATATTGAAAAATACTTTTTCCCTTATTCCGAGCCCAAAAAAACCTTATACATTACGGAAAACGCAAAAAACATGAACAAAAATTGCTGTGAACACGATGTAATACTCAGTAAGCCTGTCAGGCAGAACTACACACACACACACACACACACACACACACACTCCCTTGAGGTGTCGCCCACTACCAACTCGAGCCTTTTTAGCTGCAGGGGGGGGGGGGGGGGGGGGGGGGGGGGGGGGGGGGGGGGGGGGGGGGGGGGTCCGTGGCCACTCTCGATTCAAACAATGCACACATGGACGGTAATGAAAGAACTGCGCATGTGCAGATTACCGGAGCAGTGAAAAAGAGAAGTTTTCTGCGCTTGACCGATCATCTACTTAGTTCGTTGTCGTTTCAGTGCTAAGAGTCCGTGTCGTCTGCTATGAAACTTTGTTCACTCGCAGTTTGCCTCAGTGATTTGAGATTTGCCCGCACAAATCAGTTTTACCCGTGTTGAAAGTTGTATAGGCCGTA
>JADBJO010000351.1:547500-555000 GCA_016801955.1 Conus betulinus | reverse complement strand
CCAACACGACAGTGACCATCACCTAGCAAGATGGCCAATGGCGATCAGTTGTTTGCATGGCTGTTCTGTTTCGAAGAGGAAGAAAAGGGGTGCGGGGGAGTGGAAGTAACACAGTACTTCTCAAGACAGAGATAAAATGTAGCATGGATATCTGATAACACTCGGTTAGATACCGCGGCCGGTTGATTCGTGTGTGTGTGTGTGTGTGTGTGTGTGTGTGCTCGCGCGCGGCTGCGTGTGTGTGTATGTATGTGTGTGTGCGTGTGTGTGTGCGTGCGTGCGTGCGTGCGCTCCTTTCTAAGTTCCCTCTCCGTGGAACTTCTTCTGCACATTTGATCCTTATTCTTTCACAAAGCCACACACGCAGCTTCTTCCAAATGCACTGCCAACGGCATATGTCAATAGGGAGCTGTCGGTTACACGTCGTGTGCAGCCGTTGACGAAGAGAACATGCAGTGCCGCCGAGTCATTTTGCAGGTGTCTAGGCGTAATCAGAAGTCCGTGTAGTAAACTCCTTTTGTGGCTACAGAAGCTGCTTTGCCATTGACCAGACTGAACAAGCGGGCTTCTAAGGCCAGGAGTATTCTATAAGGAGTGAAGATCTACGTTGTGATTTGTTACGTGTAAATTGGTGATCAGTGTGTGTACTCTGTAAGAGGCAATAATCTTAAGAGTTCAGGACCCCTTTATAACCCGTCATAGATCACTTGCCTTTGGAAAAGATAATTTCAGTGGGCCAAGATTTATGTTTACTTCGCATTTGTATAGCATTCCATGTTTGTTTTGCTTGCTTGCTTTGCTTTGCATTTTTTTTTTTAATTCACTTTGATGTCTAACGAAAAGAAAATACGACGGGGACAAAACATATTTGATGGCTGGCAAATGGGTGTCGAAAGTACGTGCCAGTGGCCCCTAACCTCCTGGTTTTCCCAAGAGACATCCCTGGGGAAGTCATCAAAATTCTACTGGATGATTGTTACAGTCTTCCAGTTAAGTCCATACCTGGTGGCAACTTACCTCTGGGTAGGAGACCACCTGGACTGAAAATGAAGCCAACCTTACGATGTTGATTAGTCTGTTAGAATTTGAACTTAACGACGTTTTAGTTTTCAGTCAAGCAGTGAAACACGCTACGACAGTATGACTGCACTTATGGAAAGCTGACCCAAATAAGAATGAGAATGTGCCATTTAAAGACCGCGGACAGAATTCTCTGACGAAATATGAATTTGAAACTACGTTGATGCCAAGGGACATGTCGATGTTTGTACTAGTGCTCGGGTGTCGAAAATGTAACCCACGTCTACTTAAAGTACAAATCTCTCCCTCCCCTTTCTTCCCAGTTCCCAGTCCCCCACTTTCCACCCTCTCACACGCAACTGGGTCCCAGTGGAATGTGAGTTCGTGGACACGTGCTCTGGAACGTGATTGTGACGGCGTGGACTAAATCGCGCCGCAAATGATTTGTGACGGCGTGGACTAAATCGCGCCGCAAATATCCAGTAGACTCTACTAAGAAGGAAGAAGAAGGAAGACTGGCAGGTGGTGAGGGTGAGGGGCAAACAAATCGAGACACTGAAGATAGTGAAGGATTGTCAGGGCTGTCCGTCGACTAGGGTGCGTGTATGGGTGACCCAGTTCTGTTATGCATTATACCGCCCTCGGTTGGAAGTTTCTTGTCAGCTCCGGTCGGGTACTGGTATCAGCAGACGACAGACCATAGTGGGAAAGGGGGGTGGGGAAGGGATGTCGAGCAGATCAGTAGAGCAGATTTGAAAGAGGTCATCAGGCACCTTACCACTCTCTCTCTCTCTCTCCCTCCCTCTCTCTCTCTCTCTCTCTCTCTCTCTCTCTCTCTCACTCACCATCTTTTGTACGCCACTGAGGATTTCTTTGGCTTGCTTGTTCGATATTACCTTTTGGAATCTCAGAACAAAAAAGTAGAGAACATGCAAGCACATAATCCGTAGCGCTTAAACGGAGAAATGAAACAAATGAAATCTTATCACTGTGATCTGACAGGCTCAATCTGTATTACAATATCAGACCATGTAATCCACCCTAAGAAAGTTTGGGCATACACATCTCAGTAGTGGTCAAGGGGCCAGTGCGAGAAACTGGCCAGAATAGCATAAATTTGCTCGACGTGGGAAAATGTGCAAATATGTAATGTACATGAAGACCGTTCTCGTTCCCTCTGAAGCCGAGAGAGGGAACATAGATTGAGACGACGCAAATGAAAGTTTTCAACAAAGGTGATGAGAGTGAGAATTGATATGCATTATGCCTGCCAGTTAAAATGATGTTACTATTTATAGTGTATGGCTGTAAACAATGGCTGTACACAGACTTAAAAACAAACAAACAACATATCAAACCTGAGACTGCACAAACATTTGAGCTTATCTAGTTTGCTTCAAAAATCAAATGAGTTTAAAAAAGAAGGAAGCAGAATTGAGACGAGATTCTTTAAACTTTCTCTTTGTTTGTCCTCTCATTCTCCCTCTTTTATTCAAACAACTGGCATATGTGTTGGGTCAATGTGATTCGCCGAATTTCCTAAACTTCGTCGCGATGAGTACGTGGGGTTTAAAAAAAAAAAACAAACAAACAAACAAACAAACAAAAACCCACTTTGCAACCGTTGACCGCTGTCTTCTATACTGAGAGTGTGTTACGTGTATGCAGGCTGTACAGTTGCTGTCTTTCTGTCTGAAGCAGAAAAAGGGGACGCAAACCAAGACATTCCCTGCTTTCAACGTAATACAGAAGGACTCGGAAAAGATAAAACGTGCTTTTATGAACTTGGACCATGCGGTATCTTCAGCGTTTATCTCTGAGCTTTAAACTTTGTATTGCCCCCGTTTTCTCCGTGTTGACTGTATCACCCAAAACGGGTGTTCGGGAGCAAAAATGATGATCGGTAGACGATGGAACAGTTTGTTTCACATTTCTGTGTGCAGCCTTCGATTCGGGTTATCGGTGTAAGTCCACAGGGGTTGAGGATCAGTTTGCACAGTAGGAGATCGTATAAAATCGGTGCTTTACTGAAGAGTTGGGACACCAGTGCTGGAGAGTGGCTGTCGCATTTTTTACATGCTGAGGTGATCGGCTAATACAGTATTTCTGATAGTTTGAAGCAGCTAGACGATACAGCAGCAGCAGCATCAGTAGTAGTAGTAATTTATGATGACAGGCATTTTTGTAGCGTTTTCCGTCACCTCAGAACACTTTGACAGTGTGTCATCCTGCCTCTTTCCCCTCTCCCCCAGTTCCTACTGCACTACTCCTCCTTTCCTCACCTTTCAACTCTCTCTCTCTCTCTCTCTCTCTCTCTCTCTCTCAGGCACACGCACGCACGCACGCACACGCACACGCGCGCGCGCGCGCAAACACACACACACAACACACACACACACACACACACACACACACACACACACACACACACACACACACACACAACACACACACACATATATATATATATATATATATATATATATATATATATATATATATATATATATATATATATATATATATATATATACATATATATATATATATATATATATATATATATATATATATATATATATATATATATACAGACAAGCCTATACGAGCGCATCTGTGTACCCTTCATTGGCCCCGTATACGAGAGGCGTTGATTCAAGGTAAACGTTGAAAGGTTCAGAGAAACACTGACAAATGAACACTGCAGCAAATACAAGAATTTGTGTACCTTTTTCTTTGTTCAGTAGAAAGCCGAGGTAGTTCTCTCAAGAAAAGAGCTCAGCGATGAGATGTGAGTGCTATAGAAATTCTGAATCTTTTTAAAAAGGGTCTGGGGAGTTTTTGTGGACAGCCAGCGGGAGAGAGAGCTATGACATGTACCACACCGTTGCTTAACTTTCATAGTATAGTTTTAAGTATTTACCGACCACTTACGTTCGTATATTTACGAAGTGTCTAATGGGTATGCTTGTTGGAGTGGTGAGTGAGACCAGATCACAACATGAATACCAGAACAAATGAACGCCTGCGATAGCGATCAGGTGGTGCTTACACGCACATGTCTTGAAGATGGTGAGAAAAGATTTTGTGTCCATGAAAATACGATCAGTCAAACAAGTGAACATTCTTTTTAAATCGACGCTGGGCACTGCTAGCTTCGCAGTTAATGGATATTGTTAGATTTTCGGATCAGCGCACGTGTTCTGTGCCCATTTCGTGTTCGTTTCAGCGGTGTAATTTTGAAGATGATTTTTTTTTTTTTTCGTTCGAGCTCGTAAAATAGAGAGTGGTGTCCTTTATACATTTAAATAGAATAGATCAACGTGCCAAGCACTTTTTATTTACAATAGCATCTTCTTACTTTATTTTTTGGCGACACAGTGAAAACTTTCAGTATATATCTACCTACCAAGTAAAGACTAGCTACTGGGGATTTTTTTGAGTAGTTGTGGAAAGGTTCCACTGTGCAACAAGCTCAGTGGAGAGCGGTTTGTTGAAGGCCAGTGATCTTCATTGTGGCCGCCGGCTTCTGGGGCTTCAATGCAACGTCAACAGACTGCCAGCTTGATAAGCTCATTCGGTAAGGTCCGAGAAAATCGGAAATGCAAACTGTTCTGAAATTCCCAACACAAACGCACACACCGGCGCGCGCTTACACACGCACGCACGCACACACACACACACACACACACACACACACACACACACACACATGAAAGAGTGCTTTGTAGGCAATATCATATATTGATCACCGCTGCCTTACTCAGTTTCCGTATTTACTGAAAACGATACCGGTTTGCCTGTCTCCGTCTGTTACTACTGCGTGCAGTTTTCTGCTTGGTAAAGTCTGTTGTTTAACAAGCTTCAAAAGTCGCGACGCTGGGATTGACAGTTTTTGAAAAAAATAAATGAGTGTGACGGTGACGACGAGTAGACGATTGGGGAGAACACGGACTGCCAAATGTCTCTCTTTTTACTTTGATTACTTTTTTTTTTTTAAATATCTCGGAACAAATGTGCGAGGAAATTTAAAAAAAATGTATTTTCAACCCGAAACTGCAAAGCCTCATCTTGTAAAGATCATTCAAGAACTGTAGCATATCGTCGACACTTACATGAACATTAATTGTTAACTTGTTAATTGTTAATGTTTGTTTTTGCAGGGCCTATTTGCTAATTTAGGAAACGAAAAAATCAGATCTATGTATTTCAGAGCTCGTTTTTCCTTGTGGAGATGACCCTAGTTTAAGCGGAAGGTCAACTTTTTTTTCACTCTAAAATAAAAAGGGTAATCAAATCCGTTGAATTCAGGCGTGCTTCAAAGTGATCTTTAAACATCAAAACCATTGTTAATTGCAAAGTGAAGCGATTGCAGGCGGAAATCTAAACAAAGCTTTATAAGTTTAAATACTGTATCTTCCAAACATGAACAAACGAATCACAAGACCGAACATGACTCGTTTTGATCTCTCTTAAGTCTTCTTCAGGCAAGATAAACAACACTCAGGACAACGAAAATGAAGAACGAACAATCACTTATCTCATCAAATTCGACGCAAGATGGGCGTTGAATTGCCATGAGTGTTATTTATCTTATCTGAAGAACAGCTAAGAGGTCGAAAGAAGTCGTTTTATTGTCTTGTGATTCGTTTGTTCATGTTTGGCGGGTATAGTACTTCAACGTTTCATCAGAAACGTATTTCACCGTCATCAATAATTTATCTATCTCGTGTCTTTTGTCTTCGCCCACTCTGACGCGGTTCACATGACTTGTCTGTGTACTATATATATATATTTGAATGATCATCGTGCTATTTGTCCTGTCTGAAGAAGACTGATAGGTCGAAACGCATTGTTTCAGTCTTGTAACTGTTCAATTCGTTTGGCAGCCCAGTAATTCTACTTTTGCTCTTTACTTTTGCTACTTGTGGTAAAGTGTCCAGAGAACTGGTGCTAATTGTTTAATTTTCTCCATCTTTCTGGTAGTTTTAGCATCCTTTCCTCTCGCAGATGTCTTTCTGTGTTTCCTTGGAATCTGTTGAGCAGTGCGAAGATCAAGGATGGAACCGTGTCGCTTTCAAGTTTATTTTTAATATAAAATGATAGAAGTGGATGGTATCCTGTATTCATACTCGCTGAAATGTTCTTTTCTGACCTGTAGAAGAGAGAAGACGACTGTCCATGTCAGAGTGTAGTCATTTTATGAACATGTCTCTTTCAGTGTCCCAGTATTGATGAAATCTACAGTCGTCATTCAGAGAAGGAAAGCGGATTACATTACCAACGTCTGGCAGTAGCTCTACAGGAGGCAATATTCTCCTCAACCAACCCCAAGTGCCACTTTGCAGAAGACCATCACAAGGAAAGCAGTAAGCCTTCTACAGGTCAAGGTAAGTGTATCTGCAAAGACATATGAGGTGATTGTCCGCAGACTTAAGTTTGGTCAGTTGGTTAAAATGCACAATGAACAATCGGTTGCTAGGGGATACATGGTCAAAGGCCAGTGCTGAACAGAGTTCGAAGCTCCAAGGTCCTGTAGACACCCCCCCCCCCCCCTCCTCCCTGCCCCAATCTTCCTTTTATGTCTCATCTTCAGGGCCACTTCACTGGAATTACTCCAAGACTGCTCACTCTCCAGCCGTCATCTCACACCGACTCCATGGTTTGTCTGGTTGCAGCCCCGACATGGCGTACCACGTTACAAATCCTCACATGCCCAGAACACTACTGTGGCGCTTACAGCGAGCACTCTGAACTCTGTTGTTGTGTTCTTCGTGCACGCTGTAAACACTGTCCCGTTGTGCTAGGAAGCCTGGCCAGCATGCTTCATCATCTGCCCAAGAAACTGCACTACCTCTCGCTTTTTCTGGGACCATCAGTTACACAGACTTTGTTTCAACTTTCCCAACTAATTTGTCCAGATTTATTTTGACCCCGCAATGTCAGCAGGCCTACGTGTGGAACATCTTCAGGTTTGTTTGTTTGTTTTCTTAAGAATTCCGCTTGGTTTTTGCGGGGAGGGGGGGAGCTGGGAATGGGGGAAAGGGAGGGGGAATTCAAGTGATACTACTCCTAAACGATCTCGCCAGCTTACAAAAGTTGGTTGAAGTTACCTCCCCCGTCCCCTTCCCCTTGCCCTACTCTGTCACAATTTTCTTATCATCAGCAGGAATGGGGACTATTTGTACTGGAAGGTTGTTTGATCCGCGTATGCTGTGAAGACACGTGTTGACGGCGTACGCCACAAACACGATAGTAGTTTTCAAAGCATTAGTTGCTGGACGTTATTTCGACTAGGGTAGCTCTTTTGGCATAAAGTTATTCTCAGTGGCGTGTGAACCACACGGCGATCCACAGGTGTAGTCAGTGTCGAATCGTGATGAGGAAACCCACCAGATGAGACACTGCGCTGCTGCTGTGTCACGTCTTCCCAACTGAAGGCATAGCAAACTTGACTTAGCCTAGAAGCCGGTCGGGGCA
>JADBJO010000351.1:535000-540000 GCA_016801955.1 Conus betulinus | reverse complement strand
CTGGGTGAGTGCGTTTGGAGGACTTGTCCCGTATGGAGAGTTAGCCGAGGAGTTTGTTCGTAACTTGTTTGGTCTTGCGTGTCTGTCTGTCTGTCTGTCTGCAAGATATTAAAAAAAAAAAACAGTGCAGCAGCTTCATTAAATAATGCTGAGGTGTTCTTAGGGTCAGATAACAGGTTAACAAGCGATGCGTTAGATACACAAATGCAGACGGAGCAGCTGACAAGACGATGCGTAAGAGAACAATACCATGCATTCCATCAAAACGCATTGCAAAGCTGGCGAGACAATGCAATGAATCTTCCAATGCCATGTTTTACAGTCAAACACAGAAACGTGAAGAGCAAACCTGGCAAGATAATACAACTCATTACAGTGGTACGCAGTACAATAAAACACGTCTTGCAGAGCTGGCAAGACAAAGCAGCACAATTCAGTGCCATGCATTACAACGAAACACATAATAGGCAAGACAACGTAACGCATGACAATGCTTGTAATTCAGTAAAATACATCATGCAAAATGGGTTATATCAAAACATGGAAAGACACACATGACAAAGCAGCGCGCAAGTTATTGCAATACAGTGCACTGCCACGTACACCTTGGCTTTATTCAAAAGGCTGTCCCTATCAAGACACTTTATGACCTCAAGTGTCCACACTGTCAGGGCAAATAAACATTGTAACAAGTTCTGAGTTCAGGCGAAGCAGCGCAGACCCAGGGAAGGTACACATGAAGACACAACTAAGTGCTTAAAGAAATCGCACACGGTTTCACTGGCAGAGGAAATGTTATGCCACCAGAGTCACTAACGCCGATGTTGTACACGCCAGAAGGCCACACATCATGGTCTAGAACTGCTGTGAAATCAAGAACACGGAAGCAGGGTTTACTGGACGGAAAGGATGACTGGAGGTGCACAGCAGACCTTCCAGACTGGGAAAAAAAAAACAGACTGAGATCATCAGGAAGAGGGAAAGGAGACCGGAGACAGTATTCCACTCGAGTTTACTAAAACAATTGATTGTGATTAAACTTACTTTGCCGTGTGAAAGCATAATGGAGCAAGCTTACGTCTACAAGACTTGGAAGTATGCCCGTCTAACCGGCAGCTTTGGAATCTGGGTTTCAAGCCAAAGTCCTCGCCATTGAGGTTGAAGCACGGACGAGGGTTGGGGGAGGCGGGGTTGTAGGCCCATCAGCCTGTGAACTTAGGAAGCAGCTTGCGATTTGTGGTGAGAAGAGAGCCAAAACCCTAAAAGCAGTGGTGGGAAATTGCTGAAAGAAAAGTTCCATTTGGAGATCTGATCGAGGAGGAACAGCAAGTGAACTGACTAAGGCTTAAATGTCCCTGTTGAGAGCTCTCTGAAGACCTTTACCTGTCAAGTTCTCCTTTGAGTTTCTTCCCATCGAGCTCGAGCCTTTAAAGATGACGTTTACCTTGTTTGGAACAAAGATGGGAGGTGGGATTTAAAGGGAGAGAAGCTGAATCAGAACACACACACACACACACACACACACACACACACACACACACACACACACACACACACACACACACACACACACACAAGGGGGAAGAGAGAGAGAGAGATGTTTTAAACTTTCTTTTCCCCATTTCTATCTCTTTTTTTCCCGTAAAATCTTTATGCGTGTGTCGAGCTACACAATTGTGAAAGTCTGCAAAGTTCCTCACGGTATGTGCTTATCCAGGCCTAGCACTGATTCAAAGCGAACAATGGCTCCCTGTCTCTAGTATCTGTTTGCGCAGAGGATTTTTTTTTTTTTTCATTTAACTCTCTTAAAATCTAAACACAAAAAATTAACGTAAACAAAACTGTTGGTGGTACAAAACAGACAACTACACAAAATAATATTGAGTGGAATGGCTGGATCTCTCTGTACAGCCAAGTCTTCACCTTAAGGGTGGCGATAGACTCGTTGTCATTTTATAAACCTTGTATATGTATTCTGTATATCGTTGTTATGTTTTCCCCGATGTGAAGACAGCCCCAAACATCCACACGGTGATCGGCTGGCTTTGTAAAAGTACAGCCGAACTAAACCCTATCCGGTGCTGGTATATCTGCGTACACAGTGCCCCCCCCCCCCCCCATCCCCCCAACCCACCCCCTTGCTCTCTGTCTTTCTTATCAGGTCACTGTAAGTCGTGTTGCTCACAACGAACAGACGGCGGGGGTCATACCGGGCGTAAAGTCGGGGGAAGGATTGGCCTAGATGATAAAGCGTTTGTGTTCTTGATCCGCGAGGTCTGGATTCAATCCCCGATTGAGATATGTGGCTAGGTGAGATTTTTCTTTTCGGAATGAACATCTGGGCAGACTCACCCCCACCCGCTTTCCCTTCTACCCATAATCCTCCGGACAAGATTTCAACATAACACCAGCCGCCGTGGCCAAATGGTTAGCGTCGCGGATTCCCGGTTGGGAGATCGTGGGTTCGAATCCCATCAGAGTCATGTGAGTTTTATTGCCCCGACCGGCTCCTACCCAGAGTTGAGTTTGCTGCGGACTCACTTGGGAAGACTGGGACCACACAGTCGAGTTTCATCCACTTAATGGATGCGTTTCTGAGAGTGTTGCTCAAATTTCCTGACCAACTCTGCAGGTGCCTGTATCTGTCGGGCCTGAGTGACGCAGGGATATATTATGAAAGGAAGCGTAGAGTGCAGCCCTGTCATGTAGTCTCAGACCGAAACGGAAATCCGTAGCATCATCTTAATCATCCTCATTCTCTTCGATCAGCATAAGAAAATGTCTCAAATTCTGTGGCTCTTCGATCATGCTCTGCTGTCATGGTGTCCTCAATTTCGATGTCCTCTCTAGGTCTGTAGTCTTGGTTTGGTTCCGTCGGGGTCACCGGTATCGGCGAATCCATGGGGGCTGTCGTTGGACGGACGTGGTGGCGCCCTCCGGAGGCAGAGCTCGCTCACGCCGGCTCCGCGACTAAGCAATTATTGTCGTCAGTAGGGGGCTTAGTAGGTGGTGTCCTGCGTATGTTAGATCAGAACAGGCGCCACTGAACACCACCGAAGTGACTCGGCAGCAGTGCAGTGTCTCCTTCGGTGGGTTGCCTCTTGACGACTTGACATTGACTGCTCCCTGTGGATTGCCGGTGCCGGGGCTGCGGCGGGGCCAACCAGGCTGTGGCTGTGGACAGGTGTTGGAAAGAGCGGCGTGGATGCACTGCCTCTTGAGGTGGCGCAGAGGTTGGGACAGGGAAAAAAAATTCAACATAACGAGACGACACCCTGTGTATGAACACCTCCATTAAAAAAAAAAAATCTCTCTCGCGCACACGAAATGCCATTCCATTTAAGAAAACACCATTGAATTCCAAAAGGATGGAACACACACGCACACACGCGCGCGCGTGCGCGCGCGCGCACACACACACGCACACACACACACACACACACACACACACACACACACACACACACACACACACGTGTAGGCTTACAGTGTTTCATGGATGTGTAATTTTTTCAGCTGCACTGCGTTGGAGCAGGCTAATTAGTACAGTGCCTTGTTGTACCGCGCACCGTGTTAGTGTCTTGCATTGCACTACGCTTGGGTCTGTGCAGGCATATTCCCCCGTACAGTACAAGTATCCTCACGCCTTCAGGAAGTCTTGTGCTGATAACTTCCTATTTTCTGGCGCTCTCTCTGACTCTGTCTTTTCTATTCGTGTGTTTCTTCACTGTCACGTGCTGGATTTTCTACCTTTGTTGGCCTTGCACTTGACTTTGTTCTAAAAACTCTTAGACACTTTGGGAGGGTTTGGGGATTTTAAAAAAAAATCACATGCCAGCATATCTTTTATTTTAGATTTGACGACTAGGTAATGAAAACTGTACACACTGTCCAGAGTGGACACTAACTGTCCTTTGTGCGTTGTCTGGAAAAATGGGTTTTGAATGTGGGTGTGTGTGGGTGTGGGGGTGTGGGGGGAAATACGGGGATATGAAAATTTAAATATCATTGATAAATTTCAGCTACAATTTTTTAAATATATATTTCGCTTAAAAAGAAGTACAATGACAAACACGATTTATGGTGAAACAGGACGGTACCCTTTGCTCAGTACAGTCTTGGTCCGAATGATTCGATTTTAGGCTAGTCTGGTTCAATCGCCTGTTGAGAAAATGTCGGTTAGGTTCTATTCTTTGATGTTACATTTGCACAATAGCGCAGTAACTGTGTCTCCCTGGTTAACGTGCATTAAAAACATACTGGTACAATCTCTTTTTACTGTGTTTGACTGTGTATTGTATTGTGTTTGGAGCAATTAATCTCTTACACACGTCAAAACATTATGTAAGAATGTCAAAAAATAGTTGCAGTGCTCTTCGTCAAGCGTGGCAACATGGCATTGAAACTAGCAGTAAATGTTTTTTCTACAAATTTTACAAATCTGATTTTAAAGAGGAGAAAAATATTTCTAGCTTACCAGATGTTTATATTTACCCTCTTATCAAATTTAGATGTTCTAATCATAAATTGCCAATTGAAGTAGATCGTCGATTTGCTATTCCAAAAGAAGAAAGGATATGTCATAAATGTGACATGTCTGCAGTAGGTGATGAATTTCATTCATCATTGAATGTTCATCATACGTTACTTTGCGCAACACGTATTTGCCAAAAAGATTTCTATCCCAAAAATCTGTCTATAATTTTTGTCAAATGATGTCTTCTGCTAATCGAAAACAAATTCTTCTATTGTCAAAGTATATGAGATTATCTAAAGTGTTGTAAATTGTTAGTCTATGTCAGCATTGACTAGCAATTTATGTTTCATTTTTGGCTTGTTTGTTTTCATTTTCTGTTGTTGATTTTTAAACACACCCTTTTTCCTCCATAGCCCAAAAGGGGCAAATGGAATAAATATTGTATTGTATTGTATTGTATTGTATTGTATTGTGTGTTGTGTGTGTGTATTGTGTGTGTGTGTGTGTGTGTGTGTGTGTGTGT